>ML781962.1:787704-809532 GCA_009831015.1 Picea engelmannii | reverse complement strand
TAAAACTCTTCAAAAACTCCTTAATTAAAACTCACGCTCAAAAATATATGAAGAAATGAAACTTTAACATATATCCACTTAAATTAAACTCACGCACCAACCTTTCTTTTCCTCACGTTCTCTGGAGGAATCACGGCCAGGCCTGCAATGCCAGGCTCTCCACTCAGATCTTAGGGATCTACGCTCTCCTTTAAAGGCTAGCGGACTACGTCTCTTCAACACGATGGCTCTCTCTGGTGGATCACGGGCAGCACTCAGATAGTGTGCCCAATTTCTCACGCTATGTATGCGGCTGCGTAGACACAGGAATGTCCGCACCTCACGCTATGGAAGACTGCGGGACTCGCACCTCACGATTTAGCAGCCTGCGGGAATCTTTCCGATTTACTATATATTCTGCCTGCGGGATGTTCGCACCTCTCGAATACGCCGCCTGCGAGAATTTTTCTCTTTTATTCGCGTGAAGGGCCGAGTAGTATGCCCCCGCACCCTACCAGAGGAGGGACCTGCGAACTTCAAGGATTTCCGCACCTTCTCCTCGTGGCTCCGCACCTTCTCCTCGTGGATCTGATACCAAGATAAAATATACGGGGCAAACACACACGGTGAGGCTACGCTCACTTCTTGATATTAAACGAAGACGGATTACATCCTTATATAGGAAAAGACTCTCCCGAGTCGGCTACATGCAAACCAAAAGACAACTAGACAACTGACTCTTAACTCTTCTAACTGGCGCTTATAACATGCGCTTATTACTGGTGCTAACAACTAGATAACATCTCCATTACTTCCAAGTATCTCAACCAAAATTTAAATAACAGGATCGAAATACACATCCTATGGGGATTTGTTGTCACCATTTCAACATGACATAGTCATCCTCAAGCTTGGCAACTCGGAGGTGTTTCCTTTGAATTTAGATTTATTGTTGTATGTCTTTGAATTGGAGGCGATTTCACTAGTAAGAGCAAAGAACCCATATATTTTTCTTTATGTTTTTCTGGCTTTAAATTTGAGGCTTCTATTGTTTAAATCTTGCTTTTTTTATAGAGCCAGAAATCATAAGATTTGAGGCAAAATGTTTATATCTCATCAAAACTGAATAATTTTTTTTGTATAATTAAATCCTACAATTTCTATTAGGAAGAAAAAAACAAACACAACTATAAGGATTTTAATACATAACTGCAATTTCTACTATAACTCCTTTGAAAACTTAATGATGAGTGCATGGACACTTGTGATTATTCCTGGATATTAAAAATTGTGAACAATAATCCTTTTATTTGGGTTATAAGGATTTTAATACATAACAACAATTTCTACTATAACTCCTTTAACTCCTTTGAAAATTTATTGATGAGTGCATGGACAGTTGTGATTATTCCTGGATATTAAAAATTGTGAACAATAATCCTTTTATTTGGGTTATAAGGATTTTAATACATAACAACAATTTCTACTATAACTCCTTTGAAAATTTAATGATGACTACATGTACAGTTGTGATTGTTCCTGGATATTAAAAATGGTGAACAATAATCCTTTTATTTGGGCGCTAGGTTAGAGCTTCTCATGTCTATGCAAATTTTTCTGGGTCCTTTTTACATGTTTTTCTTTTGTGGAACATAAATGAACAATGCCACATGCCAATTTTTGGATATTTTTAGCTGTTTGATTTTGTGGAACAAAAATTAACAATGCCAGATCCTAATGGAAGTGCAAAATTGTCCACAACTATATCCATGTGATATTTTAAGCATGTCATATATAATTAAAGAAGCACACTACTGATAGAAACAATTCCATGACGCGACTGTTATGGCCTCATGCAACTTCGACCTCCGAAGATGGAAATGGCATCAACTCCGTGGTTTTATGAACTAGTATAAGTGGTTGCTCCTTTTTTTAATTTTTGTATATGATTCAATTCATAGAATGACCAAGACCTAAGTATGGTAACTTAATTAATTATATAATATAACTATTGATTCCCATGCCCTGGATTTTTGAGTAGGAAATTACTTATTTAATTATATAATATAGCTATTGATTTCCATGCTCTCGATTCTTGTGTAGGAAATTTAAAAGAGCTCATATATAGTTCTGAAATAGTTTAAAGTTGTGAAATAGTTTATCTAAGTCCTTGCAATGGATGAGAAGTGCCACGGCTTGTCTACGACTACTGGAGAAGTCTGTGCAAGGGATGAGAAGTGCCATGACTTATCGTCAGATTCCTTCATTCCCAGAGCTAATCCTCGCAAGGGATGAGAATTTCAACGGCTTCTCTACGACTACTGGAGAAATCCATGAGAGGGATGAGAAGTGCCACGGCTTGTCATTGGATTCCTTCATGGCCAAACTGCTACAGGTTTGGAGGTGTTTCTAAAGCACTGAAGAAGAAGCTTATAAATCTGAAGAAAAACCTCAGCCTTGCCAAAAGTTACAGCTCGTGAGTTTTTCATGG
The DNA here is from genome assembly GCA_009831015.1 of Picea engelmannii. NCBI lineage: Eukaryota > Viridiplantae > Streptophyta > Pinopsida > Pinales > Pinaceae > Picea > Picea engelmannii. The sequence continues at coordinate 807,062 of ML781962.1, read as the reverse complement.
AGGATGGTGTGCCACAAGGAGAAAGACATACATGGCCGTGAGGCGGTAAGCAGCTGGTCGGGCTGCGAGATAGTGTCCCCCGAATGCAAAACGTCGACTGCACCCAAACCTCGACTGCAGTAATTTGGGTATACCACTCATGCAATTTGTAGTAATTGATTTTTTTTTTAATTAATTTTTAATTGTTTTTTTAATTAGTTTTTAATTTTAACAAAGAGCAAAAATAAATTGGCTTACACCATGGCAATAAATTGAAATCACAATGCCCTTAACCAATCAAAAAATGACTAACTAAAATTATAAAATTATAAAAATAATTTTGTTGGTATAAAAAATTGGAAATTAAAAAGAAATTAAATCAATTTTGTCCTCAACCTAAGTTATCTCGTGCAATAGTCTCCAAAACAAACCAAATAATGTAGCAAAATGAAAGAAGTGAAAACTATAGTCCCTGCTTTGGAAGGGATTAAAAAGGTGAGGTGGATATCTTTTATTAAAATGATTTATAAATGTACATATATGTGTTTGTTTGGTAAAACCTTTTACTTAGTATTATATTTTGGGGTTTAACCTTGAAATATAATATTAATCCTTTATAATAAGAAGCTTGATTTTATAAGTTGTAAAAAATCAATGGAAAAAGTGCAAAGGTTAAAGTTTAAAGTGGAAAAGTTCAATGGGAAGAATAACTTGGAGTTATGGAACCTCAATATTTACTAGTACAATAAGGAAGCAACAATAGAAGTGATGGTGGAAAAATGTGTTTACTTTGAAGTTGTAAAAATGATTGATTGCATGTAAATGGGCATATGTATGTAAGACCTAGATAGGCATGTGAACCCTTGGTTTATCAGGTCACCTACGAAAAATTCTAGACATAGATTTAGGTATATTGAATATGTGGGGGGCATTTATGTTGGGTTAACATTGACTCGGTGAAAGAGTTAATGACTTAAATCTGGTTTTTAGGTCAAAGCATGTGGTTTTTCAGGTTCATGTTTTCTTTTGGGTAGCGTGTGGTATTGTGTCCATGGATTGCATGTAATGAAGCCTATAAAAGGCTTAGTGAAATCCATTGTAAATGGGCCTAGAGGTAAGCAGTGAAGTATTACTTCATCGGCTTGGTCAGATTTGGTCAAGGGAATGTTCTTGTTAAGGTGGAGCATTGAGAATCCAGTATGAAGTCCCTAGAGGTGAGCAATAAAGGTTCACTTGGGTTGGCTTGAAAGGATTTCGTCAAAGTTGTTCGAATGCAAAGTTCGATGTGGAGTAGTGTGTCCAGGTTAGAAAGGTGGGTCTGGGGTCTGTAGAAAGGCTCATGTGTTGGAAGTTCAATCAAGTGTTTGAGAATATATGATGAAGGTAGGTTCATATCCATGGAACTTGGAAAATATTGCAAGGAGATGAGATCAAATTGACATGTTCAGTAATGGCAACTTGTAGCAATAGTTGTGGATAGAAGTGGTTGAGCTATCTGGTAACTCGGTCACCATCAGTTGCAAAAGACAGGAAGATTCAAGAAGAGGTATGAACATGTCATCTGGTAATTACTCAAATGTGAAATTATTCAGTTGTGATGCTTGTTTTTTTTATCAGCATTCTAAGTAGGACCCATATCAAATAGGTAGATCTTTGATATGGTAATGATGTTAAGGGGTGCAATACTACTACCCATAGAATCATCATGGATAGAGATGCAGCTTTTGATGAATATCCTTTTATAAAATCATACATAGTAAAATATGAAAGGTCCAAAACATGACAGGTAGAAGAAGGGATTTTGGAAGGTATTTATTTCCATGAAAGTCTCTCACCAGTTAAAATCTTGTTTCTATTCATGTTGTGTTAGTACAACAACTAGATGTTAAAAGTGTTTTAAATGGATTTTTTTGGACAAGGGGATGTATTTGGAACAAGCAGAATGGTTAGCTCAAAAACACAACAGAAGATTTTCTTGCAAACTCAAGAATCATTGTATGGCTTGAAGAATGACAGGAAAATGGTACAAGATGTTTGATTCCTTCATGTTGAGCCAAATTTTACAAGAAGTGAGTATAACCATCGTGTTTATGGTATATTCATTATCTTGGTGTTATATGTTATGCTTGTTGCAAGCACAAGCATGGTTGACGTCAACATGTTGGCTGAGTTGGTTAGGGCAATTGTTATGAAGGATATATGAGCAACAAAATAAATCTTGGGCATGGAAATACATAGAGACAAGAAATATGGTAAGCTTGGTTATCACAGTAGAAGTATGTGGTGATGATACTCAAGAAATTTAGTATGAGTAATGTGAAACCAGTAAAATCCCTTTGGCTTTCCATTGTTAGTTTTATTCAAGTTTATGTCCTAACTCATGAAGAAGAAAAGGGTTATATGTTTCAAGTATTATATGCTAGTAGGAAGTTTGATGATTGCGATGGAAAATGGTCAAAATTTCACATGCAGTTGGTGTTGTCAGTAGGCACATGGAAAAACCAAGTGAAGAGAATGGAAATGGGTGCTTCAAAGATAGAAGCACGAGTATCACCTATAGTGGTTGCAGTGATTTAGTAATTGGTTATGATTCATGAGATTTGGACAAGAGGAGACCTACCTCAGGTTATGTCTTGCAAGAATGCAAGGATCTATTGGGTAAGTTTGGACATGTACATGATGTGGTGGTCAAAGTGTTATGCATTTGAATAAAGGTACAACGTATAGAAATGGGAGAAGTGCATCGATTTATTAGATAGGTTACTAATGGAGGAAGAATGGTCCATACTGGAGTGAATCGTGTAGGAATGTTCACGTCAGGGTAATGTTAGAGAAGTTACGGAGCTGTGATAGTATTTGTCTTGTCTTTGCTTGCATAAAAGGTGATGAATTAATTAAAGGCATGATTGATCCACATTATGCTTGGAACAAAATGAAAGCAGAGAATTACAATGAAATACTCATGAAAATTTCCAGAAACAAAGAAATACAACAATACTTGATTTCTATTAATGAAAGAATTGTAAAGAGACTATAAAAATACAGAGTGCAAGACTTGCTAAAAAGACTTGCATCTTTATCTCTGAGAAGAGATGTGACGGCTACACTCATTCGCAAGAAGATGATTACAATGAGGCTTTGAAGACCTTTTTCTGATAAACATGAATGCCAAAACCCTATACATTAAGAAACCTAAACCTAGGAAATGAAACACCACAAGTCATGGGGGCCCCATTTGGGTAAGTTAGTACATTAACTTCTCAGGGTCATAATATTTGCATACAATCTCAGTTTTAGGTGTGTGATAGCCCATTGGAAAGTTATTTTCGAGAACTACACATTACACCGTCAAACTCTAACTCTGTCTACATTTTGATTGTGGCGAGCCAAAAAAAATTTGTTCAGAGCCCAAAAATGGCCCTAAAAGTACAAAAAGATGTGTTGACATGAAAACATACAAAATAAGTCAGTTGGATTAGGTGGGAGGCCACCAGTGTCCACTTGGAATATGTGTAGGGATTTAGATGGAAATTACTTGGGATATGTGTAGGGATATATCAGGTAAATTGTTGTCAAGATGGAAATTGTTGGAAACATGCCAACAAATTTCCTCATACAATCACATGCACATGCATGCCGCTATATTAGGAATGTGCATGCATGCACTCTTTTGTGAACATATTGTGTAACTAGTGGATCTAATTATAATCAGTTAGTCTCATTATTTGAGAGATGCTATATATAGGAGCATACCTATAGAGGTGAGTGTTCCATGTGTGTAGAGTGTGTGAGAAACAATATTGTGGAGTACAGTTTGTGTGTGAGAAGATGATGGTTGTATTTATGTGTTGGCTATTGTAATTCTCCCTTGAATAATAAGAATATTGATTATCATTTCCCATGGTTTTTTTCCATATTGGGTTTCCACATAAATCACTCTGTAAATTGTGTGATTGTTGTTGTGTTGTGCTTGGTTTGTTGTTCTCAATTTTATGCTTTGTTTTTCTATGTTTTGCTTCTTCTTCCCAACATTACTGGGGAGCCATCAAATATGTGAAGACAGAACCAACCTCTATGCCACTGCAATTCCAATGTAATGGTGAAAATGGAATATGTGAAGAAGAAACAACGTGAAATAACAACACTTCATGAATCTAATACCCAATTGGAGAAGAAAATACATGAGAATGAACATAAGAGAGATAAGGAGATGGACATAATATTTAGATAATTGAATCGACACTCAAATTAGAATGCACCATCAGACAATTCATGAAACCAAGAAAGCTCAAGATAACCACTCCCTACAACAGCAAACTCCATCTTCTTCATTGGGATCACGTTTCTCGCCTCAAGTAAATCATAACTTGCATCCCAAGTCGGAACAATGTGCCATAGATGAGCACCAACAGGAGGTGGACATCAAATTAAAGCATAATTAAATTTAGGTTTATAATTAGTAAAGCAGTTTTTATGTTAAACTCATTTGTTCAAATAAACACTTTCATGGATACATAATTCATTTAGGGTTGTGTTATATGTAATTGTAATGTAAATATGAAGTGTCGTGAATGGTCACCTATTGAGGAAGACTAAGAGTCATTTAGTTGTGTATATATTCACCTAACTATTTAATGAAATGCATCAACATGGAGTTATCATTTCTGCTTCCTAGCCGACAGCCTCACAATGGTATCTGAGCCAAAGCTAACTCCATAATTATTCCCTGGAAATAGGTGCGAAAAACATCTCCACCATGCCTTCTAGTCCTTATGCACTCCAGTCTGATTTATTCTTTGTCTTTTGTCCTATTCAATAGTTATTCTCTGTAAACCCTAGACAACACTTTATTTTTTAACCCTAATCTATATGTGGCTCTTTCTCTCTGAAAATTCTCACCTCTCGGCCAACTACCTCTCACACTGTGCGACCATCTCTTGTTGGTTTTCCATTCCCATATCTAGATCACACACAATATATCTGAACTTAGATTCCATCGGCCATTGGCAGGATGCATATGGTATACATTCGCTCACAATTGCGGGAAGTCGAAACCTTTATTTTTCGGGAAGTCGAAACCCTAATTTTCACTCAGTCTCATTCCTCAAACTGGAATACCTCAGTTGGTTAGGGAAGAATCATGAGAGAATGATTGGGCTGAACGATTTGATTATAATATTTCAAATTCGAAGAAGAAAATGCCTCGGTTAGAGCTTCAGTTCGGCTCTTTGCATGAGATTACTTTGTCCTCTCCTTTTCACGTGACACTTTTTACTACTCACTCGACTACATATTCTAGCGATATCTCCTTTACTCCATAGCTGGTATATCGCTCATTTTGCTGATACATATCTCCATTACTTATCGTCATCTATTCATTGGTCAAATTGTGTGTTCCCTAGTTAGAGTGTGCATATGTTCGCTCCATACATCCATTTTTTATTATCACTAGTATATATTGTTGATATATGCATATCCATGGCGCCTTGTACATCTTTCTATTCATTGGTGTGAGTGGTATTTTTTCACTGGTTAGATTGTGTGACAGTGGTATTTGCTGCCACATTTGACTGCCTCATTTGACTTCCATATAGTCTATTCACTCCCATATTTATTTGACTTCCTCTTTGTAAACCAGTATAACTAGTTTGTTTTCCATCGTGAGACCACACTCATTTTATAACTCTCTTTGTTTCACTGCATTGTTGTGTCATTGTGACACCTTGATATGTGAGAAAACAACAGAATAAAATGCATTCCCTTATCTCCATTTTGTGTAGGGTGTTGAGTAGCAAGGAGAATTACAGAGAATGGTATAGGAAGATCAAGAACACACTAATCTTCAATGACATGTGAAAAGGGATTTGTGAAGAAAAAGAAGTCCCTCAAAGTAGAAAAACCACCGAAGAAGATGAAAAATTAGAAGAAGAAGCATAATTTAAAGAAGAAGCCTATGTGTTAAAGACGAAAAGTAAAAAACCTAAAACTATTCATTCAAAGAAAGAGAAATATGGGAAGAAAAATACCAGAAGGCATATGCAATAATCTCTCTGTGATAGTAAGTGAAGAGGTGAGCCACCATATTATTTTCATTAGTGATTCCTATAGTTCCTTGAAAATACTGAATGAATTATATGACTCACATTCTAAGATTGAACTCATACAACTAATGTTGAATCTCTTCAACCTAGAGTTGAAGAATGATGACCCTATGGCTCTACCCTTAAAAATCACATCCATAATGCATGACATTGAAGCCACTTGAGAAAATATAGATTTCCCTCTCACGACATTCATTAAAACTAGTAAAGAAAGTTGGAGATTATGATAAATCATTTGGAAAGAAGGAAGCTCCTTCAATTGGAGAAACTATTTACCTTGCTAAAAAAGACGAGTAAACCAAATCATTCTTCCATAGGATAAAGCAACAGAAGAGAAATGGGACGTGGAAGAAAGAGTTTAAGAGGAGGGGGGTAGACACAATCAGAATGATAAATCCAATCTCCATTGCAACCCGTGCAAAGATAATGGGAGATTACAGAGTACCATGGGACAAGATCTGAGAAGACACACAAAATAAGAAATAAGACAAAGGTAAGCCCACAGAACCAACAAAAGGTAATCCAGGTGAATCTTCCCATTAGGTTTTTGTTCACTATAATATAGGAGTAACAAAATATTTATTTAACATTGCATATGGTTCTTGGAAAGATACTTGGCTTCTTGACACAGGCACAACCTCTCATATGACATTCCCAAAAGACATTTTTGAAGAATTCAATGACAATGTAGATGGAATAGTGTATTTTGCGGCCTCAAATCCTTAGGAATAGGCATCATCAGGCTTAAGTTGTCTGGACTCCAGGATTTTCTTCCCCACAATGTACTATATCTTCCTAAGTTGAAAAAGAGCTTGTTTCCCCTTGTGCTCATCGGATAGAATGGACACTCTATTCACATGATCGGTGGAAAAAATGAAGTGCGAAAGGATTCTGATAAGATGCTTGTTATGACCATAGAGGAAGATGGAAGATTTTTGAAGATAAATGGGACATCTTCCCATTTACACATTGTTTCCTACCTCTCTGATCATGGTGAAGGTATAATGTCATCTATTATTTTGTGGCATGCTAGATTTGGTCATATCAATTATGACAATCTTTGTTTAATGAAAAATAATGGTATTTATGGTCTTCCTACAATTCCTAGAAAACTGAAACAATGTGATGTTTGTATTCTTGAAAAGCATAGAAAACATCCTTTCAATGATTCTACTTCTAGAGCATGTAGAAAGCTTGAACTATTCATTCTGATTTATGCAACCCTATGTCTGTTACTTCTATAAATGAAAATAAATATATAATGTTCTTTATTGATGATTACACCAAGATGTGTTGGGTGTATTTGTTGAAAGATAAGTCACAAGCCTTTGAAACATTTAAAAACTTTCATGTATGGATTCAAAATGAATATCAGTATCATATTGGCTCTCTTAGCACTGATAATGGAAGAGAATATACATCTAATGAACTTTAAAGTTACCTTCTCCAACATGGGATCAAACACCAAACTTTGGTTCCATACAATTCTCAACAAAATGGTGTACCTGAACGAATGAACATGACACTCCTAAATATGGTTCGATCCATGATGTTTTTCAAGAATGTTAAATTGATTTTTAGGGATGATGTAATTCTATGTGCATTTTATGTCAAAAACAGGTGTCCATATCATGCTATCAAGAACAAGACTCCATATGAAATGTGGTATGGCCACATTCCTTCTGTGATGCATCTAAGGGTCCTTGGTTCCATCTTTTATTCCTTGATATCTAAGGATAAAAGACACAATATTGATGCGAGGATTAGGAAGTACATATTCTTGGGGCACTCAGATACCACCAAGGGGTATTTTCTTTACGACGAGACAAACAAAAAGTTCATCCTTTCCATAGATGTGATCTTTCTTGAATCCACCAAGAAAGAAGAAATTCTTGATCATCTGGACATATTCACTTGTGTAAAGACATATCTTGAATTTGATGATGAGATTCCACATCCTGAAGGGGGGATCCCTATCTCAGGTCAATCTTTGGAATCTACTTTTGTAGTACCATCTCCCCCACATGAAGAAGTTATTTCCACTTCATCAGAACCTAAAGTCCAATTGGATGATGTGATCAAGAATATTGAAAAGTTGAGGCTTGATGAGAACTCAACACCATGTCAATCAGTCGAACAACCAGGACCATATCATAAAAACACTTGAAAGTGTTCATCCTCATGAGATCGATAAGAAATGAACCATATTGTCCTCAAAACAAGATGGAGGTAATGTAGATAATTCAAACTCGGGTGATGTAGAAGATATTGTCGTTTCATATGATTGTCAGTTGAATTTATCTACTAACCTTGAACCAACTTACTTTAAAGAAGCCACTTCTCATGATGAATGGAAAGAATCCATGCAGAATGAATATAATTCTCTCATCAAGAATGGGACATGGAAGTTGGTGGAACCTCCATATGGAACCAAACCAATTGGCTACAAGTGGGTATTCAGGAACAAGTACAGATCATATGGCTCACTTGACAAGCACAAAGCAAGGATCATGGAAAAAGGATACAGAAAGAAGGTGTTGATTATGAGGATACCTTTGTCCCCACAACAAAATGGGCAACCATCCACACTCTATTTTCCATGGCAACACAAAATGGATGGAAAATTCATCAAATGGATGTGAAGATTGTTTTCTTGAATGGAGACTTGAAGGAGAATGTGTTCATGTCTCAACCAAAAGGCTTTGTCTTGAAGGGACAATAACATAAGGTATGCAATCTCATCAAATCCTTGTATGGATTGAAACAAGCACTGCAGCATGGTATGAAAATTTAACCAGGCATCTTCTGAAATTGAATTTTAAGCATTTTAATCTTCACGATGCCACTTTGTTTCTAAAGAAAGTTGGAAAAAAAGTTGTATATATTGTAGTATATGTAGATGATCTATTCATAACAGGAAAAAATCAGAACTACATTGCATCTATAAAGAAAGAGTTGAAGAAATGATTTGAGATGACATATTTGGGACATCTTCACTACTATTTGGGCATTGAAGTGATACATAATCCAAAGTAAATATTCATATCCTAGAAGAAGTATGTTGGAGAACTATTGAACAAGCTTCGTATGGTTGAGTGAAATCCTATTTCTACTCTAATGAAACAGAATTTGAAGCTCACATTAAAAGAAGGGAATTAATTTGAGGACACAACCAAGTATAGACAACTTGTGGGAAGTATTATCCATCTTACTACCACCAGACCAGGAATTTCATTTGTTGTTGGAATTCTTTCCAAGTTCATGCAGAATCCTTGTGAAGGAGATTGGTCTGCAACAAAGAGAGTTCTAAAATACTTGAAAGGAATTGAAGATTTTGGACTCAAGTACTCTAAGGTAGATGAATTCAACCTAATCAAATATTCTAATTCATGTTTTGATGGGGATAAGGAAAATGGAGTGTCAACTTCAAGTTATCTCATGAGTCTTGGATCAACGGTTGTCTCCTAGAAATCATGCAAACAATCAGTTCCAGCAGATTCCACAATAGAGGCATAATATGTGGCAATTGCAGAAGCAACGAAGGAGATTGTGTGGCTCAGGAAAATAGTTGAAGTTTTGGAGGAGAAACAAGTAAATTGTACTTCTCTTCTAGTTGACAATACTTTTGCAATCAAGTTGGCATAGAATCCTAGATTCCATGATCGAACCAAGCACATCAACAAAAAGTATCACTTGATTCAATACCATGTAGAGGCCAAGACTATTCAGTTAAGACTTTATTCCACAAATGATCAAATTGCAGACATCTTTACGAAAGCGCTTGGAAGAGAAAAGATTGAAAAGTTCAGAATGATGCTTGGACTCACACACACCCCTTCTGATTAAGGGGGGGAATGTTGGACATGTAATCCATTTGGGGTTGCGGTAGTTGTAATTGTAATGTAAATATGAAGTGTCATAGGTGATATGAATAGTCACCCATTGAGGAAGACCAATAGTCATTTGTTTGTGTATATATTCACCTAACTAGTTAATGAAATGCATCGACGTGGAGTTATCATTTATGCTCCTTGGTCTAACACACTTGGAAACATGTTAGAAAATTTGTGAAGAAACTTGCAATCACGGAACATCAAAGAATAAACCACTCTCTTAATGAAAATCATTTTTTTGGAATTTTTTAAAAACCTGGCTGTTTCAACTTTACTACAACATCTTTTCTATAATACTAAATTAAGCATTTATCTTTAAAAGATATTAATTATATAAAAAAAATATTAATAAACAACTTTAATCTATAAAATATATATAAATAACTTACCAAAAGTGTAAGTGTAACTTAAAGATATATTAAGTCATAGAAAAACATTTCATTAAAAAGTAAAGTATTAAATGTCAAGTCAATTTCTCAAACAATGCATGTCCTTATATGGTAATTTTCTTATGAAAAATCATTAAGGTTACATAAATTATGACACTCATATAACTACACCACCATCTAGAGGGTTGGAAGACTTGATTCTCTAGCATGCTACTTTGGTCCTTAAGAAATCACATTATCTTATCACTTTAAAACTAAAGTAGTGGGACATAGTAAGATGCTTATGTGAAGAAAGTGATTTAAGGAATTGCAACTGTTAAAATATATAGAAATAAAAGGGATATGGATTAGCACAACCAAGTGAAAGGTGGTGGTTGATATATGTGAATTGACAACAATTTTATTAAAAGTTAAGTGGTGGGGCATAGTAAGATACTCATGTGAAGAAAGTTATTTAAGAACCTGCAATTATCAAAAGAGATAGAAATAAAAGGGATATGAACTAGCACAACCACATGAAAGGTGGTTGATATATATGTGAGTTGACAAAGATGTCATTAAAAGTTAAGTGGTGGGGCATAGTAAGATACTCATGTGAAGAAAGTGATTTAAAGACTTGCAATTATCAAAAGAGGTAGAAATAAAAGGGATATGAACTAACACAACCACATGAAAGGTAGTTGATATATGTGAATTGACAACACTGTTATTAAAAGTGAAATGGTGGGGCATAGTATGACACCCATGTTAAGAAAACCATTTAAGTACTTACACCTGCCAAAAGAGGTAGAAATAAAAAAAATATGAATTAACACAACCACATGAAAGGTGGTTGATATATGTAAATTAACAACAATGTCATTAAAAGTGGAAAACACTAATATTACCAGTTGATGTATATTGACAACTTTTAATGTGATTGTATTAGTTAAAAACTTTCTTTTTGAGAAAATAAATAATAATAATAATAGTTACATGAACCTAATAAAAATAATTACAATATTAATATTAATATTATAATAATTCATTATACTAAAACAAACAAATTATTTGGATTATTTTCTTAATTATTATTAAAATTATTACTAACGTTTATTCAAATTGAATACGGTATATTTTAACTCAAACCAATTATGATTTACCATAGTAAAAATTGATTTTGATTTAAATTAATTATGATTAATTTTAAGTTTTACAATTAATTATTATCAATTATAAATAAATTTAGTAAAATATAATTAACTATAATTAAAATTATCCAAGATTAATCATAATTGAAGTTTATTATTAATTATAAATAAGTTTGATAAAATATAATTAATTTTAGTTAAAATTATCCAAAATTAACTATAATTAAATTTTATTAATCTTTGTTGAATTTGTGTTCGTATGGGTGTAGTGGGTGTAGATCTATTGACAAGTGCAGTGTAAATGGAAGAAAATATGTAAAGGAGGTCTCAAGTTTGATTCTCACCCGTGTGTTCCATGCTTATTAGCTGTATGACCCATTATACACAGAATAATATATGGTGGCCTGAATATGAATATGAATATGTATTAGTTATATATAGTTTTTTTTGGGTGATTTTTTCTTTGGATTTTGTTTGAAATTCTGTGAGGAATGGTTGGGTTTGTATAATAAAAGTGCTCCAAGGTTTTTCAGTAAGCATAAATTCATTTAAGCATTCAAAAATACAATTTAAAGAACAAAAAAAAATAGTTTTTTTTTCCAGATTTACATTTACATGGCCGGATTCAGGAAAAAAAAACCAAAAACTAAAAAACTGAAATGTTTAACCAACACCTAAAAACAAACTCATGCTGATCCTCATTTTGGTTTCAGTTACAATGTCAGTCGTGACTTGTCATAGACGATTCTACTCTAACTGCTTATAGCTACCACGTGATATAATATTTATTTCGCGAGCTGGCCCGCGAGTCCGGAATCACTGAGGATGAAGAAAATTATGCAATCCACTTGGTCTGCATTGCAGTATGTTTCCATATACAGTACATCGCTGTGGCCACTGATTGGAATTTCACTTCCCGGCTCCTTGCAAATTCCACGTCGACGAAATGGGTGTGCGTAAGATGCGACAGTGGACGGTTCACGATAGAGCAAAACGGTGTCTCATTGAATTATATTGGCAGCCATAACAAATACAGATATTCCTCTCTTAAATCCGCTGCGCGCAGGAGAGAGAAAAGGCTGACGGCTCTGATATCGTCCTGACTTTGAAAATAGCTCCTCGGTGGTCCTTACCTTTACATCGCATAGTTTTATTCGAGAGCTTGGCTGTCACTGCTCAGAATCTTAATTTTTTTTGTCTGAATTGATCGTTTTCATACAGAGCTTAGCTGTCACTGCTCCCCCATAACTTTGGCTGCGCCGCTGGACTGCTCTGAAGCCCATTCACCCAAAATGCATTTTCAGCTTGGCGCTACCAATTCAGAGATCCTACCATTAAGGTATAGGAGCGAGGAGACAAGCTGCTGATTATAGAATGTCGATCCAGCATCCCAAGAAATGACAAAAATACACAAATCTTAATCTTCAATAATCATTGATCATATAAAACAAAATATAATAGAATACACTAAATAGTACAATATACATAACCGCCAAATAATGGTTAAGTATATGAAATTCAAGATACTAATATATCTCAATGTATGAATTAGGTGGTCTACGCCTCAGGGTTAGGAACCAAATTGCTAACAAGTTTCCCCTTAATCACAAGTCCATACAAATGTAGAAGTGAGGGAAGAAAGACTATTGCAAATGTTGGTAACATATTCTGAAAGTCTTTAACATGATAACTTGATACCAACACTATGAAATCATGTTGAAATCAACGAATGCAATAAACAAATCATGTTGAAATCAACGAATGCAATAAACAAATCAGATATAGGTGTTCATTGATGTGAAACTAATATTTATGAGAGAAAGCCCTAACGAGAAAGGGAATTGGTTGCTAGTTCAACACATTCCAAATCTTGAAAATAATTGACAATCCAAGGTGCCAAGAAAAAGTGTAGAAGAATCATATGTCTTTTACACATTTTGAAGACCATCCCTATTAAGTCAAAAGATTATGAAGTGATATTTTTTTTTCATAAAAATGATACAAAAATAATATTAATGATCCAATTGACATAAATAAGTGTCGAAAAATATCTAAATCTAGAATGTCAATGATCCAATTGACATAAATAAGTGTTGAAAAACATCTAAATCTTATCATGTGAATTTTCAAATGTCACAATGTGGAAAACCATCCACCTATATCTTGAAAATCCTCAATAAAAAATATTTAAAAACCATCTTTAACAATAACATCCATGCCCATCTCCTAAAAATCCTAGAAAACACTAAGCACTAAATGTTCGAAGGTCAAACTGGCCAATCCAAAACTCCATGTCAAAACCATCAAATCTTCAATCCATGATCAACACATCATAAATCTTGGTTTAAATCCATCATCTTAGATAAAACATAATCCTCAAGATCAAAAGTAGACTTAAAAAATTAAAGTCTAACAATCATCATTTGTATCTCCCCCCTCATTAACTGAAATGTATGAAGTCTCGAGACTTTTGAATTAGCAATGCCAATGTATCCCCTTGAAACGTAATGTCATTTAGTAAAGTTGTAAGACACAATCTTCAACACAAAAGGTAACATCAAGTGGGCCTTGGTATTTCCCTACAATTGTTAAGTCTTGAATCAAAACATGCATGTCCATTTGTTGAGAAAACCTCTCCTAATAAACATGTATGTACTTGCATATGAACTTGATGGTAAGATTGATCCAATAACTTCTCTTTCAAACTCCAATGCCAAGTACCTAACCATCTAAAATGTACATATTTCCTTTGATTTTTTTTTACTCTGACACAAGGTGATTGTCATCCCATGTAAACTACATGGGTTAAGTTCAAAACATTAAAAATCCTTATGGGAAGCTTGTGCAATGTACCCAACTAGGATGTATAGGAATATTATGTTTGTTGCCCAAAATATTGTTTCTCTTTATGTGGTTTTGTCAAAAAAAAATTCTTAATGTTGTTATGGCTTCTTAATAAGAGATAGACAACCTGTCAAAAATATTGCATGCATTCCCTTACACATAAAATCAAAAGAGATAACCACAACATATTTATTATGGTTTGTGCAACAATACAAGGACTAATGGTTGTTATAGCAACTACAATAAATCACTAACAATAAGCAATATAAATGTAGATCTTGATATGCAAACTAAGAGTTGTTGTATAAGCTTCAATACATCAAGGAAACACTCAAAATTCAATCCTATGAACTTGAAAGTGATGTTTTTGTCCCTGTGAGTACCCAAATGCATAAACCCTTTATCAAGGTAGATCAACTTGTGTCTGTCTCTGCGACTATAGTTTGCATAGGTCCTAGGGTAAGTGCAAGAACTTGGTGGCCAAAAAAGTGGCAAGGGCATGATTAAGAATGTGCACTCTCAAGAATGTTGTGTGTTCTTATACCTAGATTGCCTCGTAGGTTTAGTGGAAAAACCATGCACACAGTCTTGCTGGAAAAAAAATAATTAAGGGCCCAAGCGTGATTTGTGCCCATTGTGCACAAATCGCGCTCACACTTCTCTCATTGGGAAAATATAGTGGATCTAGAGAAAAGGAAGAAAGGGAGGATGGGGCCACCGTGTCCAAGTATGTTACATTTTTCTTAATTTTAATCCAATTCAGGCATTCCAATTTAGTATTTTGCTCCCAATAATCTAAATTTAAAAAAAAAATTGTAATTTTGTATTTTAAATAAAAAAGGAACCTAATTTACATGCCATGGATTTTAAATTGTGGCATATATAAGACAATGGAACACCAAGTCAATTTAAAACACCCACAAGAAAACCAAGAAGATCAAAACCCCAACCCACCACCACCACATAATGTAAACATTGAAATTGATGAGGGTTTGATTATATTGTGAACCCTTGAGGAACAATTAAGGGAGACTAGAGAACCTACTAGAGTCTCCTTGTCCACTTCTTTGGACATCATTGTGCAGTCCATTGCAAGTGCCAAGGGAAATTGACCTCTATGCCTAATTATAGGGCACAAATATATGAGTACTATAGCATTGGTTTGGATAGAAACCAAGTCAAAGAACTGGGAATTTCAAAACAAAAAATATTGCCTATTTTTAGGGATCATAGAAATGGACAAGAACTACCATTGACTAGGAAACACATCTCTTGGTCATAACTGTATATCTCTGACTAGGAACTACAAAACTGGAAAACCAACAGTTCCTTGCATGTCAAGGATGGACAATAATCAAGGCCTCGTGGGACACTCATTATTCATCGCGCAAGGATTACACAACATATATGCAAAAAGTGGAGTCAACATTCTGAAAATCTATGAACCTCCTGAGTATTTCAGTCCTCGCTAGTCTCCTGCCCAAGCGAGTATATCTCCAAATGAAATCCAAATCCAAAGTTGAAGCTCCAATAGAAATCCTGGATAGATTCCCCTCTTGTCTATGCTCCAATGAAAATCCTGGGTGGATTCTCCTCTTGTCTAGCTAGGGTGGATATTGCACCACCAAAACCAAACAAATAGTGGAAGGTTTTTGTTAAACCCTAATGAAACAATGGCTCCAAGAACACACCAAAATGAGATATCAAATCATAATTCCAAAGTGAGGCTCTACCCTTCTTTTTATCCTTTCTCCATGCCTTCTAGGACTTTTCATTTTTTACCAAATCAAATGTAACCCTTATCCCCTTTTTGACTAAATCAAATATGACCACTATCCCCCTTTTTCATTCACTTTAGGATTAAAAAATCACTTTTAATAGAATTTAAGTAACTTTCTAATTCTAATTTCACTTTAAATACATAACATCTGCTAACTAAGTGACATTAAATAACCCTTTTTGACTCCCTTTTTCTTCATTGACAATCCACAAAAGTTATTTTCACTACCAAACAAGGGAATCCAAAAATGGGAACATGACAACTCGCTGATAGTGGTGGCACTATTCAAATACTTTGTTCAACTCATTCGACTTAGCAACATCAACTTCATCATCATTGAAATCATTTTCTTCATCATCATTCTAATCCAAATCATGATCCTCAAGTTCAAGTAATCCATCCAACTTATGAGTATTAATACCATGCCTTTGCAAATCATCATTAAGAAACCCTATGCTAAAAAATGTAACTAGTCTAGAGTAATCATGAATATGAAAGAAGTTAGAATCATTCTTTTCATATCCTAAGACAAATTTGTTTTTCTTGAACTACAAATCTTCTCAAGGTTTGATAATTTTATCATTATTCTCAAACTTGTTCTCATTTTCCTCAGTGTCTTCATTAAATTTATTTATTTGATTCATGGCCATATGATCTCGATGTCATCTTGTTCACTTTTTCAACAACAATTAATCCAAATAATGGATTATGTTGAAAAGGTATCACTTTGAATAATTTTAATTTCAACAAATTTAAATTTATCATTTAACAACTTGTTATAAGTTTTGATAATATCAATTTTTTTATGCATAAATTGTAGACAAGTGGTCACAATATTGATTGAACATTCTCTAATTTGAATAGTTGTTTCTTATGTAGTGTCGAATTAAAGTGTGAAGAGAATTAAACAATAATTTGATCCCTACCATCATAATAAGATCATCTCAATGCTAAAAACAATGTGTCACAGCAAAATATGTCAAGTACCATAAACAAACCTCCAAGTTTCGTAGACAAGAAACAAAGTGTCAGATGGTCCAAGTGTTGCAATCGAAGACCAAAGTGTCGTAGTGCCAAATAGTGACCAATCAGGAACATCATATAGGGACCTTCATCATCACACACTTATAATACCTCTATTTAATTTCAACATAGATCAAATGAATTCAAATACATTTTCAAAGTGTGATAAACATGCAAAATTTCTGGACCTTCAATACTTCATAAGGTTTCTTACAACTCCACTTGAAAGTAAGACTCCTAAAGAATCAATGAGAGACTCAAATTTTAGCATTGTAATCAAAGAATTGATGCAACAAACATCCAAAGACTTAATAAAAGAAGTATTGCAAATGACCTTAAAAACGACTTTACAAAAGAAATATTGTAGATGACCTTAAAATGTATACTTCAAAGGTGTTAGCAAATTTGTAAAGAAATATGGCAAATGACCTTAAAATGTGAGATACTTCAAAGTTGTTAACAATTTTGTATTGAAGTGGAAATGGTTGATTTCCATCTTAAGAAAAACTTTACAAAATAAATATTGCACATGGCCTTAAAATGTGTACTTTAAAGTTGTTAACAAATTTGTAAAGAAATATTGGAGATGACATTAAAATGTGAGATACTTCAAATTTGTTAGAAAAATTGTAAATAAATAGCATTGTAATAAAAAAATTAATGCAATAGACATAACAAGGATTTACAAAATAAATATTGCAAATGACCTTAAAAAGGACTTTAGAGTGAGTGTAAGCTAATGATGGCCTCTCATGACATGTTAGTGGTAATGCAAACCTGGAAAAAAAAAAAACATGTTTCCTTCGAGGGATTATTCAAGGTACTTTTACAATGAATTTGAATATGGTGTAAGACGTTGAAACGTAGGAAATTGAATTATATTTATGAATATACAACTTTTATTCATAGACATTGTGAATAACTAGGTCAAATTTTATTTTTTTAAAAGTGGTATCTTACTTTTCCAGCACAATATAAGGTATATGTTTTTGTTCGTGTAGGTGTTGAGTGTCTTAACGATGGAATTTTGTTCCAAAAACTTGTATACTTGTGGAGAACCCGTTTTTCTTGTGCCATGTATTTTTTTGGAAATTGTTAATATTAATTTTATATATATTTTTAAATTATCAAAGTCAACATATGCCTAAAATTACAATGTCTTTTGTTCGTGCAGGATAAAAGGCTCTAAAAATTATCAAAACTATTTTTTTTTAATCGTAAGTATCGATCTCATATTGTGCCACATATAACACATTTCAGAAATGGTTAAGCTGAGAAAACGTTATAGCAGAAATAAGAGAGGTATGTATTCTAGGATTTTGATACATGTGAAGACAAAAATAGATTAAAAATAATAAACAATAATATTTTTTTTTTAAATATATATATTTTAAATCTGCATAGCCGACTCGATCTATGTCTATAATTTCATCAACAATTGGATTTTTTTATCCTATAGAAAAATAATGTTAAAGATAAATATATAGAGGGATCTTCACAAAAATGAAGGTTTTTATAAATTTGGAGACCGAACCACTAGGTTTTTCATCCCGAACCTAAGTCTGAGCCAACCAAGTTAGCATACACCTTGTCAATCCCGCCCAAAAAAAATGAATTCAAACAAGTTCACACGTGCTTTAGGAGCATGCATGTGCTCCAAGAGCACATCCACACTCTTAAAAATATTTTTCTTCCTTATCTATCTTTGTCCTCCCTCTCCTACATCTACCCGCCCACTCTCTATCTCACTCTCACTCTCCCTCTCTACTCCCCCTTTCTGTCTGTCTCTCTCTCCCTCACAGTCCTATACATGGTGAGACCTAGACATGGAAATATTTAGACATCACAAGGCATGGAAAGACCTCAAGCTAGACCTTACCTTGGCATGCCTCAGATTCTCACACTCACTCCCTCTCTATCCCCCCCATCTCTCTCTCTCTCTCTCTCTCTCTCTCTCTCTCTCCCTTTGTCCCTCACTCCCCTCTCTCTTCCAACTCTATTCCACCCTTTCTCTCTCTCATCGTTGTTAGTATCAATATCACTCTCTCTTCCCCACTTTATCTCTCTATTCCCCCTCTTCGTCTCCCTCTGTATCCCACCCTTCCTCTCACTCTCTATCTACCCATCTTATATGTCTCCCTCTTTTCTTCCCTTCCTCTCACTATCCCTCTCTCTAAACCCCCTCTCTTTCTCCCTCTCGTCCCTCTCACACTCTGTAT
>ML781962.1:772371-787604 GCA_009831015.1 Picea engelmannii | reverse complement strand
CTTGATTGGCTTGTTGATTGAAAATGGATGGGATAACTTATTGATGTTTCGTCTGAAATTAGATTGAATTTGTTTTATGGCTGGAGGATTTTGTGCGATTTAAAAAAAAAAAAAACGAAATATGGCTGGAAGTAGTGGTCTGCGATTTGAATAAATGAAAAAGAATTATCATTTCAGCAAATGCCAATCTGTAATGGCTAGCTATTGATCCTTGGGTGGCAATTTAGATAGGTAATTCTGGCTACAAGATTTCATATACATTTTTGAGTCGCGGATGATTTTTCCCACGAAGTTCTTTTTATTATTTTTAAAATAATGATAGAGAAGTCGAATGCCCTCGAATAGATGCAAGGGAGGTTGATTGAGTGGGCTGATACATGCCCTCGTTTACTGTCGTTGCTTTAAATGACCCCAAATTACACCTGTGGACAACGATATTTTTATCACTAGTGACTGTGATCGAACTTCTCGTCAAACGTTTTACCCATTTCTTTTTGGCTGCGGGTTATTCACTTACTGCCGAAGACTTCCCTCCTTTCTTCACAGGTTCTGTCATAGAGTTCACAGTGCCTATACCCCTTTTAATTCTCACGAAATTATGTTAGATCAGTGATTGGAGTAGTTTCGGTTCCCACCGGCGAAAGCAACATCCTTGTTTCTGAACGCCTTACTTGTATTCCCGCGTTTCTCTATGATTTTTATTGTAACCCTTTGATTTTTATTGTTGTGGGATAGCGATTGTTGGTTCTCTGCATTCCATTGTTTAGAGGTTAGCGAGTCCACTGCAAAGTTGATTGACGGGAGTGGTCTGCGAATTGGTCCACATTTTTCATTGGGTTAACACAACAAATTTCTGGAGGCAATCACTACAGTGCCCACGACTTCCTGGCAATGTCTGTTCTGCGTTTTGGGTTTTCGAGTTGACTAAGATAAATTTTTCCCTTTGCCGAATTGAGTATGGTTCCTGAAAATTTGCCTTTTTTACAGCTTCCTTGATTTCGTGATCTTTTTTTTCTGCATGCACTCTTAGGTTTCCCCTTTGATTTCTGGCATGCACACACGCCGATAGTTACTGTTTCCAGTTGTCGAATTTAACCTTTTCTTGGCAGACTGGATCGGCTGCTGATTTCTAGTGTTGTTAATAACATACAAAGGCAACGTTACGGTTCTGTTTGGTAAGGCTACTGTAAGGATATAGTAAAATGAGAAAGCAATGGCATTTGACAAACCTTTATATTGTTATTAAATAGGTAAATGAAATGTTGCTGCAATGTATTGTGATGGTTATTTTATCGCAAGGTTTTCATGTTATAAAATGTAATGTAGAATTGTTTTATGGAAATAAAAATTAAAAATGAGAATGTGATGGTTATGGAAAAACATATATGGTTGTTATAATAGGTGAATGTATTATTATTCTCTAGTAACGTGTTGTAAGGTAAATGTAGTGTGGTGGAAAAATAAAATAAGTGTAAATCTTATTGTTGTTGATAACATAGAGGATGTAAAGTGATTGTTATTTACTACAAGGGTTGTATAATAAAATGTAATATGGTTAACATATATGTTAATGTTAGTGCAGTTTTATTGTTATTTGATAACATATCATATTTAATGTAATTGTAATTTATTGCAAAGTTTTTGTTATGTAAAAATAAGGTTGTTATAGTTTAGGGTAATATCATCTTAAATTTCTATTGTTACTGATAACACATAAAATGTAATGTCCTGGAATTAAGTACAATAAGTTATTATGAGTTGGTATATGAGGATCTGCATTTAATTGAAATTACATTACTTTTAAGCTTGGACTTGGAAACTTGTCGACTAATGGAACCGAATGGAGTGATTGATATGTAATTAATGCCAAATTGGGTCATAGGTAATGTCGAGTCTTAAATAGTGGTCGTTTGTTGTCGGAGCCTTTTCTGACTCACGTTTTCCGTAGAGGACGTGGGTGTTCTTTTAATTATTGTTGTACTTGGTTATGTAAAACTTGATGAGCTTGGTTGCTTACGGTAAGGGTTCTAGCGACCTGTGTAATTTATTATTGAATTTATAGGATGTTGTCCTTAGCTTAGTAGGCTTGGTCTATTGAGTCGGGCGGGATGTAGACACCTCCATGTTCCTCAGAACAGTCGCCAGCCCTGAGACCTTAAATGGTTAAAATCGGTGGTAACCTAGGCTTGAGCATTGCTTATGTGTCTTGGAGGTCCTAACCATTGCAGGGTAGGATTGGCGGGTAGTCAGTCTTACTTATTGTCGATTGATCGTCGTTAAATGCATGTAGTTACTTGTTGTGTATCTTATGTCGTCTTGTTGTGTTCGTCGTGGTTGCATCTTGTTCATTGTTAGTTGGCGATGCAGAGTCGAATGTGTTTGTTTCCCTTGTACACGCGCACACACACTTTAAAAAAAATAAAAAAATGCACTTGTTATAAGCGGTTTGTCATCGTAATGAGGAGGATCGTTACACTTGTAAGGTGAGTGTTATTTTTTTGTTCTTCTTTCAATGGATTACTTATACGAGTACATATTTGAACATGGACATGAAATTGACCATTAAATAGACCTAGAACATCACCTAGACCCCCTAGCTCTATACCCCCTCTTTTTCCCCTCTTCCTCTCACTCTCACTATCTCCCCTCGTGACCTAGACCACAACATAGAGCTAGATCTAGAGTTAGACATTGACCTATATATTAACATAGACCATGACATATAACCCCCATACTCTCATTCTCTCAATATCAACCCCCCATACTCTCACTCTCTCACTCTCTACCCCCCCCTCTCTTCGCCCCTCCCTCCCTAGACATATACCTAGACCATGAACTAGACCACAACCACAAATTAGACCATGGCATAGACCTAGACCATTACCTAGACCACGACATAGAGATATAGCTAGATTTAGATGTTGACCCAGAGATTCATGTAGACCATTACCTACACCATGACATAGAGATAGATCTAGATTTATACGTTAACCTAGAGCTTGATAATGCCAAAAATAATGAAACCTATCATGACTTGTTGTTGTTCCTCTGCTACTCATTATCTTTAACCTGTACACATATCTTGATTAATCCACTCACATAAAGAAGATTACTTTGTATATTTGTGAAATCAAAGCTCATACTTAATCTGTGAGCCTTAAGAAAATTCATACTAGAAAAGAAAACAAATTGCAAAAGAAAAATTGTAAATGAAATGAATGCAAATGATGTTCTCTTTGCAGTGCATTTTCTGATCTCCACCCCTTCCCAGAAAATATAGAATATAACACTAATCATAATCTAATATGATTCGACACTCAAAAAGGTCCATTGCAATCTCACATATTTCTACCTCAAACGATCATTTCAAATTGGGTGTACTACAATCTCATGTGGTGTGGGCCTCCAAATAGTTCATCGCAATCTCACTATCTCTCCACCTCCAAAATTGGTCCTTTCAATTTGGTTGCACTGCAATCTCATAATCTCTAAGCCTCCAAACAGTCATAATGTCCATTTCAGTAGGTTCCATTCCTCTGAATATCTTGTCACTAGACCCTGAGCTTGACGTATACCATGACCTAGACCACCACATAGAGATAGATCTAGATTTAGATGTTGACCTAGAGATTGATGTAAACAATGACATAGACCCCCTAGCTCCATCTAAATATAGGAATAACTTATACTCAATCCTTAACCCTATATTAACTCGAGCCCTGAGTGCACTATACATATACCTTGTGAAAAATCCTTGCACCCAAATCACCCACATATTGGTTCTCTAACCATTTCTCTATCCTTGAAAACACTTTCAATCCTAACCCCCTAGGCCTTAGTTGTCCCAATACCCCTATAAATTTTTATCCATTGCATTAAATGTTATTAAATGTTGTGTATAAATTTTTATAGTTGTGTATATTAAATGTTATATCCGTTGCATTAAGCGTGTGCATGTGCTCTTATGACTTGAATGAGTTGGTTATTTATTATTAGTAGGAACGCGTGATTGTTCCTGCTAGGCATTTTTCGATGCCAATCACACCCCACCTCATCTATCTCATGGTCGAGAAAAAACCGTGACAGCTTCAGAAAAAAAACATATCGCAAATACATATTTAACTTTTTTTATTGTTCTTATTAGATTCATAAATACTTTTGTGTTATTTCCAGACCATTGCAGGAAAATTTGGAATACAACTTTGTCAAGTGCAATTAGAATTGTTGTTTGTATCTAATTTTGTCTTCTTGGAATTGGAAGACAAATTTGTCCAAGTGAAATTGGAATTGTTGTTTGTATCTTCCCGTGTCTTCTTGTAATTGGAAGACAAATTTGTCGATTTGAGATTGGAATTGTTGTTTGTATCTTCTTTTTTATTCTTGGACTTGGAAGAAAATAATTTCCAAGTGCAATTGGAATTGTTGTTTGTATCTTCTTGGAATTGGAAGACAATTTTTTCCAAGTGCAATTGGAATTGGAATTATTAGATGTGTCTTCTTTTGTAATACAAAAACAAATTTCTCCACTTGGTTGTGCCTTATTAAATAATACAAAGACAAATTTGTGGTCGGTGTTTGGAAGCCAATTCTTATATTTAAACATGGGGAACCACCAGATTCGATAAAGAAATTCCTCGATAAAAAAGTAATCGATTGGAAAGGTAGAAGAAGAAAGAGAAAAAACAAAGTTACGTATGTCAAAGTGTAGGCTTTCAGAAGAGGGAAATCCAATTTCTAGAAGAATAGATGTCACTATTGTTTCTCCTGCATCACTAGAAGAAAAGAGAAAGAGTTCATTAGAGATCAATCCAAACAATATCTCATCAGGACAACTTTTTGTGGATGACCAGATGGTGGAGGATTTGCTTGGAGCTAATTATACAATGGATGAAATTAGAGAAGAAACCGGTGTACACTATTTTGGTGAAGAAGATTGTGTGGTGTAATCTCTTGTTGGATAGTCAAATGTTCCAGAAACTAGACAATCACATTTCCACTCTCCTCCCACAGTTGATCTGTTAGTGATTGAAGGGGAAATAACTGCAACATTGTTAACTCCACAATATGGAGGTCAAGAGTCCTAGAATAGGGGTTCATCGTCCCTACCTAGATTGAGCACTAAGAACTCCTAAAGGAATTCAGGTCAATGAAAGTGGTCTAGCATCACTTGAAGGTAAGTTACCTAACCGTACTATTCGTTAGAAATCTTATAAAATCATTCAAGAATATTTTGAAACAAAATCTGATGTTGCTAAATGTCAATTATTTTTTTCTTTCTCAAAATCTAGAATTTTGACCGTTGTTAGGAGAATTTTAAGCATTCAAATAGTCAAAAGTGTAGAAACAAGTCATCATATACTACAAAACCTTGTATACGATTTTCAAAGAATTGGTAATAAGTCTCGTTCTAAAGATCGCAATGTAGCCCAACGTGTCTTTTCCTAGTCAATTGTTAGTAAGATCACAAGAAAACATCGTTTTCTACAACAAACCTCTCACCTCTTGAAATGCAATGTCAAAAACCTTATAAATTATTCTCATAGACGATATATCCTTGACACAGGTACCCCAATATATTTGTGGGCCTTCACTCGAAGGCTACCTCATTCTGACATGAAGTTAATTGGAGTGGTTAAGGGACTAGTTCAAGATTTCTGGCATGAGAACACAAGTCCCTCTTCCAACAAAAAATATGTACTAAAATTGAGAAGGGGTTTTAGCACTGAAAATCACCCTCAGATTGCATAGAAGGAGAACCCAATACCCAGCATATTATATGTCACTATGAATAATTTTAAAGAGGTCGAATGGATAAGACTCAAGATAATATCATTTTACCTCAGAAAATTGGACTGGTACACACAAGAAATTGGGGTCTTGATCAACTTCATTAAGTAAGTGGGAGTAAAGGTGAATAGGGGGAAGAATTTGGTGAGGAGAATGTAGAGGTTTGTTGTGGACATCAGGTCTTCAAGCAGCCTACTGAGGAAAAACTCGAACACAAGATCCTCTTGGAGTCAAAGTTTAAGGAAATTGAAGAACATTATAAGAGCACTATAATCAAACATTCATCATAATACATCTACAACAATCCATGTGAATTATTCAATCACAAATACTTCAGTATCAGAGGCAAATAAGATGGAAGAAGAAAGTTGACTTATATTGATCAAGAAGTCTCAAATCGAGTACATAACCAGAGAGAAAGTATGCTTCATCAAAATATTACAATACAAGAGACTTTCTCAACCATCCGACCATAACAAAATATCAAAACTACATATTTATACTCGGGACTGACTACAACCACCAGAGGAGCGATCGAGTCATGTCATTTAAGGATTTATGTCTACGTCTTCTTTGTCAGACTGTGCATGCAGTCTTCTATTGGACACGAGATTAGACCAGTTTGTCTATGCTTTCTCTATCAAACTCAAGATCAGATCAATCTAGGCTTACAGTCTGTGTCCACAACGAGTCCTTTGTAGCTTTCCATTTATGTGGTGAGATGAGGTTTCAACCAACTCTCTCAATTTCATTAACTACCTTCATCGGGATCAGGATGGGGCTTGAGTCAACTCAACACCTTGAAAACATAATGGCCTCACTCTGATCTTTTGCTTCTTGTATCCTTGTTGGACGCCTGCAAGGAAAACTGGCAAGTGGATGTGGATGAAAACAATGGGGAGTTGGCAAAGTGCTTGGCGCAAACTCGCATGGTACAATGAGTGAATGACAACCATGTTGAAGGATGCGGTTAGTGAATATTGAGAATGCGTGAGCCCAAGTATGCGAGAGATGAGGTGTAACGACGTGAAGGTGATGTGGCAAAGGAGAAAGGGATGTGGAGGCAGAGTCGTGTAATAGGTCAGGGGGGTAAATGAAACAATAGTGGAGGTGACATGGAGTGTGAGTGGAACAGGTGTCAGAAGGTGAGAGGGAGAGATTAAAGAGGAAAAGGAACAAGCATGTGGTAGTGTGAGTGGAGGACATATGTCAATGGGAGCGCGGGCATTATTGGGAGGTGGTCTGGCGGTCAGCTTTGACGGGGGTAGGTGGTAAGTGGGAAAGAGCGGGGGGGGGGGTCTGAGTTGTTGCAGAGGTGACACATCGCGAGGGGCCCATTCCTGAAAACCACCAACTCGGACTCCCCCCCCTGTTAAAGGCAAAAGCATTGGGGGGGTCCAATATCGGATGTCGACTGTAGATCTGAGCGCGCCTTGCTTAKCCACTGAGATCTGCCCGCTCCTTAGMACAACRCACCAAAACGATCAAGTCATCAAAAACTTAGGATAAAAATATAAAGTGGGTCACACAAAGACCCCTTTCCTTCATTTTCCTCCAAGGGGTTATTTCCTAAGSAAAAAACCCTACTTTATCAAAAATATCTTGTGCTAACATAGGCTCCATGGGGGATAGATACCTCCCTGTGAGGCTCTAAGAACTTTAATAGTTCCAGTTCCTTATCTTAGGTCTATGGGATCATTTATTAAAAAAAAAAAAAATGATATTTACATTGACACGAAAAAGCCACTCATGGCTCAAGAAAACTATTTTTTTAGAAAATGCCCATTTACAGGGCTGCCAAATACTCCGGCATCCTCCAAATTCTGCAACTTGTAAGTATTATTTGAAAACACTTCAAAAATTTTGAAGGGACCAATCCACAAGCCCTCAAATTTATCGTGCTTGCCTTTGTCTTGCTTGGGTGCATCCCATTTGAGCACTAGGTCTCCCAGCTGGAAATCCTCTTTACTTACCTTCTTGTCAAAATCCTTCTTGATCTTATGTTGATGGTCATGTGATTTGTTCAGTAACTGCTCTCTAGTTTGCTGCACTTCTACCAGCTGTTGTATTCTTCTGATCATATCATCAGGTTCTCCTTGGTAGTCTTGGAAGAATTTTTCCACAGGCAAGGAAAGCTGAGAGGGAAAGATGGCCTCAACTCTGTACACTAGTTGAAAAGGACTGACACTAAGAGACCTCCTCGTTTTCACTATATCATCCCACAAAGAAAATTTGAGCTTTGAATCCCATACTTTCTTGTTGTCCTCTAACAATCTCTTGATGATCTTTATAAGGATCTTGTTAGAGGACTCTGCTAGTCCATTCCCTTGGGGGTAGTAAGGAGTAGAGTGAATCAATGTGATTCCAAACCATTCATGAAACTAGATCAATGGTTCTTCCTTGAAATATGTAGCATTATCAGTGACAACTTTGTTCAGACAACCAAATCTTGCCATAATATCCTCAAGAAAACCAATGATTATCTTGTGGGGATGGATTCTATCCACTTGGTAAAGTAATATGTGGCAGTCAATATCCACATGTGTTATCCACCTGAAGTTGGATGAATTTCCCCAATAAAATGTAGGCTCCACTATTGAAAGGGTCTTGAAGCTACCACATGCTTCAATGGCAAAGACTTGAGTTGTTGCTTTCCAGAGAATTTCTGACACTTAACCCACGATCTAATATTTGCACAAACATTGGTGAATAGACTAGGCCAAAAAAATCCATCCCTGAGAGTCTTATAGGCCATGGTTCTCCAGAAGTGATGCCCCCCACATAAACTATCATGAAAATCAGACATAATCTTTTTGGCCTCCTGTGGGTCTAAACATCTCAAAAGCATTCCCAGGGGGTCTTTACAATACAAGACTTGATCAATAAGATAGTATTTAATAGATTTAAGCTTCAAATCTCTTACCTTGTTCTTCTCCATACCATCAGGAGGATGCAACCTTTGTAGAAAAAATATAATGTCCTTGTATCAAACGCATTCTGCCAATGTAGGGCTGACTTGAGAACCTTTATCAGACAACTCAGCTTGTTGATTTTCTGAGAAAATGTTGATGATATTAACCCCCAAAGATTTTCAATTAGATTCAGCTAAAACTCTCGATAAAACTTGGCCTTTGACCAATTTTGTGGGCTTTATTTCAATATCAAATTCAAGGATTTTAACAATCCACTTGCTCCTTCTTCTGTCTATGTCAAGCTGAATGAGAATCTCCTTCACAAAAGATGAAGGGACATATGCAATAACTCTTGAATGTAGAACATAGACCCTGAAATCCTTGAGGGATTTAACCAAATCATAGGCCTACCTTTCCATGATGCAATATTTTATTTCAGCATCTCTCAATGCCCTACTAAAAAAAGAAATGGGCTTCTCTAACCCTTCAACATTTTTCTGCAATAAAACAACTACTACTGTGTGAAATGAAGTGAAGGAAAAAATCAGAAATCCTTGGAGTAGTGAGGACTGATGAGCACAGGTGCTTCAGTTAAGTCCTTATTTTTTTGATCAAAAGGATTACAATATTTAGCAATCCATTTAACTTCATTCCCTTTCCTCAACATGGTTGTAATATACTTTACCATTTCAACAAAATTTGAAACAAACCTTCTCAAAAAATGAATTTTCCACAAAAAGGATTGAAATTATTTCTTGGATATAGGGAGTGAAAAGTTTTTTATAGCTTGTACCCTAATTGAATCAATCCTTAACCCCTCAGATGATACTATGTGACCCAACAATTTTCCCTCCTTCATGGAAAGCAATGACTTTTTGGGATTTAAAGAGAGACCAAATTTTCTGCATTTCAAGAAGACCCTTTTCAAATGATCATAATGTTCTTTATCAGATTGTGAGAACACTGTTATTTCATCCAAATATATGAACACAAACTTATCCTTCTCTCCAATAAAGTCTATGTCCATGGCTCATTGAAAGGTCACCCTGCGTTCATCAATCCGAAGGGCATCTTAGCGTACATGAATGTACCCCAAGGAATGGTGAAGGTTGTCTTATCTCTATCTTCATGAAAGACATAGATCTGATTGTAACTAAAAAATCCATCAATCATGGACATCCTAGATGAACATGTCACCCTCTATAATATGTGCTCCATCTTTGGCAAGGGGTAATTATCCTTCTTAGAGTTTCTGTTCAGGTTCTGAAAATCGATACAAAGTCTGATTTCTCCATTTTTGTTTCTCACAAGGACCAAGTTGTCTACGCATTTAGAATACCTCAAAGTAATGATAATCTTGGAATCTAAAATATTTTTTACCTCTTTCTCCATAATAGGCAACATCATAGGATTTATTTGTCTCAATTTCTGCCTATATGGTTTGGTCTCTTCCTTCAATGGGATCTTATGTTCAATGATACTTGTGTCGTATGTTCTAAGATCTTCATATGTCCAGAAAAACACATCAACAAACTCTTTTAACAGTTCAACATATTCATCCCTTTATTTCCTTGACAAGCTGCTTGACAACTTGACAAATTTTGGATCCTTCTCTGTACCAATATTGCACTCAGTTACAACAACATCATCAGTTGAACCCTTAACTTTCACTTCCACATCATTCGTGTCAAATAGTATTTCCAAAGGGACTAGTCCCTTTGGATTATGATTGCTAGGAAACTAAACAATATGATGATTAGCAATTTTGTTTTAAAAAACATCAGCACGAGGATTACTTTCAAAATCACGATCTTGATCAATATGTAATGCAGAAAACTCATCAACAGTCTCAAGGAATCTTTTGATCTCAAGATCATCCTTAAACACTTTCCAATGCTTGACATTGTCAGGTATAGAGGGTCTATATTTCACTTCTACATCATAATTGAGTTTAGGTGGAAAAGGGATTCTAAAATTACTTGCCAAAACAACCAAAGAATCAACCATGGTATTCTTTTTTCTCAGAATAAATGAAATGTTGAAAGCTAAGAATAAACTGTCAACTAGGTCCCACACTTCATTCCTATAAGTCCTTAGCCTAGGGTGCTTAGCTTGATAAAGATTTATTATCTGATGGACAATTTATTCAACATCCCCAAACATTGATATCTCTTCAATCCCCATGTCTTTTGTAGCCTTCAAACCCAAAACAAGAGCTTCATACTCTGCCACATTATTGGTAGTTTCAAATTCTAACTTGTAGGACAATGTTGGGCCCCAAAAACTCCTCCTAAATTTTTACAAAATTTAAAGGGCCCCAATTAGAATCTTGATAATTATAATGAGCTACAGAATCAACATTTTCAAATAGTTCCATACCTTGTCTTTCTTTGAGAAAAATTTAAGACATTCATTACAACAGTATATGTCAAAATTTAGAAACGAGCATAGAAATCTCAATTTAAACAAAAAGGTTAATTTTTATCAACTGTTTACTTTCGTTTAAATTATGATTATGTGTTCTTTCTTTTGCTCATTAGCAAGTTTGACTATTTTGAATAATGGGTTCAATACTTAATCAAATAATATCTTGGTTGGTTTATCATTTTCATAAAATCATTTAGTGATATTAATTAATCGAATTCTTTTTTCATTTTGCATCTCATTTCAAAATAAAAATAACAATAATAAAAAAAATTATCTATCATTTATTTGATTTTGTAAAAAACCAAAATTAATATTTTTCTCTTCTTCATTAACTTGAAGATTCTAGAATTTTAAGATCATATTTGAAAGGAAATTATAAACAATGTTTGTTTAGAACTTATAGTTAGTTTAAATTCATCTTTTATTTTATTGTTCTAGATTTTGTTTTATTCACAATTTTTAGGTTATTAATTTAGGTTTCTTTTTGTTTCATAGGTTTCTATTATTAGTTATTTGGTACGGATATGATCATGTCTTGATTTTATTATCTAAATACGTTCAATATGATTGATCCAAAAATAATTTTGGATTGCTGCAAATAAATTTATGGGCAACAACAGATAAAATTTGGAAATGCGTCAAGAACAAAGACACGATTTTGCAGGACTGATTGTAGCCAAACCATGATGAATTTGAAGAAACGTTTGAAAATCGATCTCCCAAATGAACCCATTTCGCTTCCGCGTAGAAATTTTCCCAAACAAATGCATGATTTGAGAGATATTTGTGTCTCTTTACGAGACAAATTTCAGGTGGAGGAAATTATTAGTGACACCCGGACTGTTAATTCATTGTATAAATATATGAGAAAGTTCAGAGTGAGAGGATCCAGGAAATTGAGAGGAATATTTTTATCCTTTCTCTTTTGTATATTATTTATTTTGTAAACTTTTCTTCTTTTCAAATAGAGTAATGAATGGTTGGAATTTTTGGGAGAATGGACGAATATTTTCAAAGAAGAATATGGAATTTCAGGTTGCTTAATGGCTTTTGTCTTGTGAGTAAAATGGTTTTATTTTCATTATAATATCTTTATATTCTTTGAATAATTGATTATGCATTGATTTAAATCAACTTTAGTCTTTTTTATCAATACATGGTTAATTTCTATCATTTATATATTAATTTTTTCAATCTTTAAGAATCTATTATCCCAAAAGTTATTAGTGGATGATATGATGAACATATTTTGTTGAAACTATATGAGAAAACAATTTACTCATTGGCTTTTGTGATTTTGTAGATTGTTCAATGGTAATATTGTTTCTCATATAATTTTTGAATATGAAACTTTATTTGTATTGAATTAGCTTTAGACTATCCTGCATATAATTTTTTATATCATGCTTTTCTTTACGTTGTTCATTATCTTTTGGTTTAGTTTATATCTATAACTCATCATCTATTCAAGTATTTTGAGTTTACATCTAATGCTAGATAGCTCGTAACACCATTCCTGAGAATTGAAATTTCTTTCATTTTCAGTTATTGGACATTTGAAGGTCACAAGATATATAATTATTTGTCTTTCTGTTGTTATAAACTCACTCCAGAATATGAAACACTTATTTGAATTTCTTAAGGAAGTATTATGTTTTCTTTTGTCATAGGTTTACACTTGACACAGGTTAAGAGGAGCTCATACAAATATAGAGAGATGAATTTGGCTTAGTACTGATCAATGAGAGGTTAATAAGTGCATTGCTTTCTTTTATTGAGATTTGTGTATATATGAATGAGACGATGATTGCATTAATTATCTTTGACTGTTTCTGTGTCATTGTTTCAATTGTATTTATTTAGTATTTATTAGTTTAAAATCTTTAAACATTAAAATATATATATATATATATATATGTTATTACTTTATCTTATTTTGAAACGTTATTAGAAACATTCATTTTCGCAAGATTTCAAGTAAACCTTGTAAACTGTATATTGATTGTTTATAATCATTTGTATATTCACGTTTCTTTTTAATAAATATTAGTAAGTAATATATCATTTGTTAGAATCACAGATTTTAGATTAGTTTCATTTATTTTATTATTTTTTGGACTTTAGTTGGCCAACAAAGCCATTAAACCAGTTGGGTCATTTCATTCCAAACGGATTAGGTTATTTAGATAACCCCGATCCAGATTTGACCTTCCAGTTGATGGTGTGTCACTTACGTCGGTCAACAATTGGCGCTAGAATGAGGGCAGAGGTAAATTTAATGATTAAATGTTTTACCCCTCAGCCTATCATAATTCCATATTTATAAACTTTTCTTTTGTGTTATCTTGAAATGCACTAGAAGGCAGACCAGACTGATAAGTTCGCCTTGTAGGAGTCTTTGTCTTGAATGTATTTAATTTCCCATGGCTCCCCAAATCAATGTGTTGGAACATGCTTTCCACTTATAATTACCTTATATTCACAATGAGACAGTCTCTCTCTTGTCCAAACTCACCTTTGATGGTGGGGGGGATGTATCTGCAAAATACCATCTTAACAATTTTTGGTGTAAATGCATCAAGCATGATATTTCTGATTTAAAGGTTTTATGCAGATTGTTTGCTTTCACTTTTAGGTGGCGGATTAAACATTGGTTTGAGTCTTTTCCATCATATCACATTATTGATTGGTTTCAGTTTGCAGATGAATTTTTAGATGCTTTTGAAAAATATAATTGCAATCAATTATGTGAAGAATTTGAGACTTTACTAATCAATGGAAATTCATCTCTAGAAGGCTTTTCAACAAGAATCCATCATGTTCTCTATAAATTTAATCTTGATGGCATGTCATTTGTACTAAATATCCTCTATGATTCTTGCTTCCCTTTCATCCAGTCACATTCAATCGCGAATGATGAATCGATTGCAAATCCTATCACTCAATTGCGAGAAGAATTTTGTTCGTAGGATGAGAGGAATCCATCCAAAAATTTTGAACAAGAAAGGGAGGTAGAATCTATTGAAAAGGTTCTTACTGAAAATCAAATTGGTTTTTCCTCTGAATCATTGTATGCTCAGTCCTCGACCATCGTGGAAGAATATTTTATGTTGGGTCAAGATGAATGTCCATATTCTTCTAACCCTTTCTCTAATCAGTACTTAAATTCAGTTATTGAAGAACACTTAGGTGACGAAAGCTATATTAAGCATTCTAACATTCCAATGAAACTAATTAGAGATGTAGATCTGCAATTGGAAGAAGAAACCTTAAACCCTCATCTACAAATCATACTTTATCCACAAGAAATATCAGATGTTTGTCGTGAATTTTTTGAATTATCTATCATACATGAGACAAATTTAGATGATCATATTATGTTGAAGAATTTATCACCAAAACAGAGTAAAAGTTTAAGGAAAGTAAAGAGGAATGTCTTGAGAATACCGTTGTTAAATATCATAGCTCAAGATATTATTTTCATGTGCTCATTTCTTATTCTTTTTAATCTTTATATCCCGATGTCTTCTTAGATTACGTTGGACTTGATACTTTACCCACAATATCTTACTATTTTCCATCACAATCAAATCTTTTCAATATGCCAAGATTTGGTGAAATTAATTCCAAACATAACATTTATGAATTTTGATTTGATGCTCTTTCACTTTCATCACTCGCATGGAAAAATGACATGTTGCAAGATGGTTTTACATGATTTATTGTTGAAAAATATAATGCACTTATTCTTATAGAAATCAAATATTCTATTCCTTCTTTGATTAGTTCAAATTTTAATGTTTATGCTTCACAGTTTGAAACAATAAATATCATCAAAGGAAGAGTTCAAACCAATAATCTAATTGATGTCATGAATCATCTTATGATGTGTTCCCCATTGATATATCCATTTCATCAAATTCGTAGTTTGCATCCTAATTTTTATGACAAGATCTTAGAATGGCTTGAAGATTCGTATCTAAAAAATATTCATAATAAAGATAAAGTTATGCTTGCTTTGTTTCTACCTAAATATCTAGGAAGTAAGAATTACATGATTGTTTTAGATCCTCCATGTGAATAAATTGATGAACACTTGGAGAATTG
>ML781962.1:761217-771649 GCA_009831015.1 Picea engelmannii | reverse complement strand
TTCTTATCTATTTTTTTTAATCAATATATTTCTAATCTAAGAGCTATTGTCGAAGGAAGCATTTATTTTAAGAATTGTGTTTTTCAAACAATTTGAAATAGTTCACAGAGGTCCTGATATTAATATATAGCTCAGACAATTGATTTTTAAGTCAATTGTTGCTTTTATTTTTTCCTCAACTTGTCTTTGCCAGAGTATTACACCAGAAATATGGTTTAAATCTTTGAGAATTACGATGATCTTTAAACTTTTTACACCGTCCATATTCTTAAGGAATCACTTTTAAGTGTTTCCCCATTCTCTAGATGATTTCTTAAAGGAAATCTAAAATATCTGAGCCATGATAAAACTTCCATTTTTGAAAGAAAATAAATAACATGATCAACTATTCACCTGTATTGCAAATAGCCTCCGGTATCACCCCGCTCTCTTTGTCATCAAGAAATCTATAATTGTATTATTATTTAAAAGTGTCATAAGAGGGTTGAAAGAACTTAAGTGTGAGAAGTGTGTGTAAACACGTCGGGGTACTCAACAGATTCGTTGACAATGGGTAAATGCACACATGATACCAAGACAACTTCATCGAGGTACTCAACAGGCAGTGAAGCAATGTCGGTTCAAGAGGTAGCAGGTATATGTTTTTAAATTAACTTTTATGGAAGTATACATCATGTGGATACAACTATTGGATAGGATTAAAGCATTTGAGTGGGTTAAATGACATCCCTACCGAGACTATGGATGTCTACTGGCAGCAGTGGCTCTGTCAACAGTATTGAAGTTCTTTTATAAACATCATGACTCTTTGATTAAAACATTATTTCAGGTTATAATCCCGTGCAAATAAAATTCTATTGTCTGGTTATGACATTGAGCTTATCTTAATACTATATGATCTTTGAGTGAATTTATTTGAGGGAGCTTAAATCCCTTTTCAAGTCGTATTATTTTCTTCCTGAGATAAAATCTTACCAAATCAGAGATAACTGCTTCACCGAGTAAGTCGCCATTTGTTGGGTCCCAACAACTCCCCCTAAATTTTTACAAAATTTAAAGGGCCCCCATTAGAATCTTGATAATTATAAAGAGCTACAAAATCAACTTTTTCAAATAGTTCCATACCTTGGATTGATTTGAGACAAACTTAAGACATTCACTATACTATGAGACATTCATTACAAGAGTATATGTCAAAATTTAGAAACGAGCATAGAAATCTCAATTTAAACAAAAATGTTAATGTTTATCAACTCTTTACTTTCGTTTAAATTATGATTATGTGTTCTTTCTTTTGTTCATTAGCAAGTTTGACTATTTTGAATAATGGGTTCAATACTTCATCAAATAATATCTTGGTTGGTTTCTCATTTTAATAAAATCATTTGGTGATATTAATTAATCAAATTCTTTTTTCATTTTGCATCTTATTTCAAAATAAAAAAAATAATAAAAAAGATAATTATCTATCAATCGTTTGATTTTGTAAAAAATCAAAATTGATATTTTTCTCTTCTCCATTAACTTGAAGCTTCTATAATTTTACAATCATATTTGAAAGAAAATTATAAACAATGTTTGTTCCAAACATATAGTTAGTTTAAATTCATTTTTTATTTTATTTTTTCTAGATTTTGTTTTATTCACAATTTTTAGGTTATTCATTTATGTTTCGTTTTATTTCACATGTTTCTATTATCAGTTATTTGGTACGGATATGATCATGGATTGATTTTATTATCTAAATACGTTCAAGACAATTGATCCAAAAATAATATTGGAGTTCTGCAAATAAATTTATGAGCAACAAAAAATAAAATTTGGAAATGCGTCAAGAACATAGACACGATTTTGTGGGACTGGTTCTAGCAAAACCATGAGTAATTTGAAGAAACAGTTGAAAATCCATCTCCCAAATGGACTTGTTTAGCTTTCGCGTAAAAATGTTCCCAAACAAATGCATGTTTTGAGAGATATTTGTGTCTCTTTACGAGGCAAATTTAAAGTGGCGGAAATTATTAGTGACACCCAGACTGTTCATTCATTGTATAAATATATGAGAAAGTTCAGAGCCAGGGGAAATTGAAAGGAGGATTTTTATCCTTTCTTTTTTGTATATTATTTATTTTGTAAACTTTTCTTCTTTTCAAATGGAGCAACAGATGGTTGGAATCTTTGGGAGAATGGATGAATATTTTCAAAGAAGAATATATAATTTCAAGTTCCTTAATGGCTTTTGTCCTGTGAGTAAAATGGTTTTATTTTCATTATAATATCTTCATATTCTTTGAATAATTGATCATGCATTGATTTAAATTAGCTTTAGTCTTTTTTATCAATACATGGTTAATTACTATCATTTATATATTAATTTTTTCAATCTTTAAGAATCTATTATCCCAAAAGTTCTTCATGGACCATATGATGAACATATTTTGTTGAAACTATATGAGAAAACAATTTACTCTTTGGCTTTTGTGATTTTGTAGATTGCGCAATGTTAATATTGTTTATCATATAATTTTTTAATATGAAACTTTATTTGTATTGGATTAGCCTTAGACTATTCTGCATACAATTTTTTATATCATCCTTTTCTTTATGTTGTTCATTATCTTTTGGTTTAGTTTATATCCGCGAATGATTATTTGTTCAAGTATTTTGAGTTTACATATGATGGTACATAGCTGGTAACATCATTCCCGAGAATTGAAATTTCTTTCATTTTTAGTTATTGGACATTTTAAGGTCACAAGATATATAATTATTTGTCTTTCTGTCGTTATAAACTCGCTCCAGAATATGAAACACTTCCTTGAATTTCTTCAGGAAGTATTATGTTTTCTTTTGTCATAGGTTTACAATTGACATAGGTTAAGAGGAGCTCATACAAATATAGAGAGATGAATTTGGCTTAGTACTGATCAGTGAGAGGTTAGTAAGTGCATTGCTTTCTTTTATTGAGATTTTTGTATATATGAATGAGACGATGATTGCATTAATTAGCTTTGACTGTTTCTGTGTCATTGTTTCAATTGTATTTATTTATTATTTATTAGTTTAAAATATTTAAACATTAAAAAAAAAAAAATATGTTCTTACTTCATCTTATTTCGAAACATTATTATAAACATTCATTTTCGCAAGATTTCATGTAAACCATGTAAATTGTATATAGATTGTTTAAAATCATTTGTATATTAACGTTTCTTTTTAATAAACATTAGTAAGTAATATATCATTTGTTAGAATCATAGATTTTAGATTAGTTTCATTTATTTTATTATTTTTAGGACTTTAGTTGGCCAACGGAGACATTAAACCTGTCGAGTCATTTCATTCCAAACGACTTGGGTTATTTAGACAACCCCAGTCCATATTTGACCTTCCAGTTGATGGTGTGTCACTTACGCTCGTCAACAAATGGCACTAGAAGGAGTGTAGAAGTAAATTTAATGATTAAATGTTTTACCCCTCAGCCTGTCATAATTCCATATTTATAAACTTTTCTTCTGTGTCATCTTGAAATGCACTAGAAGGCAGGCCAGACTGACAAGTTGGCCTTGTAGGAGTCTTTGTCTTGAATGTATTTAATTTCCCATGGCTCCCCAAATCACTGTGTTGGAACATGCTTTCCACTTCTCATTACCTGATATTCCCAACGAGACAATCTCTCTCTTGTCAAAACTCACCTTTGATGGTGTGGGGGATGTATCTGCAAAACACCATCTTAACAAGTTTTGGTGTAAATGCATCAAGCATGATATTTCTGATTTAAAGGTTTTATGCAGATTGTTTCCTTTCACTTTTAGAGGGCGGATTAAACATTGGTTTGAGTCTTTTACAACATATCACATTATTGATTGGTTTCAGTTTGTAGAATAATTTTTAGAAGATTTTGAGAAATATAATTACAATCAATTATGTGAAAAATTTAAGACTTTACTAATCAATGGAAATTCATCTCTAGAAGGCTTTTCAACAAGAATCCATCATGTTCTCTATAAATTTAATCTTGATGACATGTCATTTGTACTAAATCTCCTCTATGATGCTTGTGTCCCTTTCATCCAGCCACATTCAATTGCCAATGATGAATCGGCTGAAAATCCTATCACTCAATTGTGAGAAGAATTCTGTTCGCGGGATGAGAGGAATCCATCCGAAAATTTTGAACACGCAAGGGAGGTAGAATCTATTGAAAAGGTTCTTACTGACAATCAAATTGGTTTTTCCTCTGAATCATTGTATACTCAGTCCTCGACCATCGTGGAAGAAGATTTGATGTTGGGTCAAGATGAATGTCCATATTTTTCTAACCCTTTCTCTAATCATACAGGAGACAAATTTAGATGATCATATTATGTTGAAGAATTTAACACCAAAACAGAGTGAAAGTTTTAAGGAAAGTAAAGAGGAATGTCTTGAGAATACCATTGTTAAATATCATAGCTCAAGATATTCTTTTCATGTGCTCATTTCGGATTCCTTTTATTCTTTATATCCCAATCTCTTCTTAGATTCCAGTCGACTTGATACTTTACCCATAGTATCTTACTATTTTCCATCACAATCAAATCTTTTCGATATGCTAAAATTTGGTAAAATTAATTCCAAACATAACATTTATCAAGTTGGATTTGATGCTCTTTCACTTTCGTCACTCGCATGGAAAAATGACATGTTGCAAGATGATTTTACACGATTTATTGTTGAAAAATATAATGCACTTATTCTTATGGAAATCAAATATTCTATTCGTTATTTGATTAGTTCGAATTTTAATGTTTATGCTTCATAGTTTGAAACAATCAATATCATCAAAGGAAGTGTTCAAACCAATAATCTAATTGATGTCATGAATCATCTTATGATGTGTTCCCCATTGATATATCCATTTCATCAAAGTCGTAGCTTGCATCCTAATTTTTATGACAAGATCTTAGAATGGCTTGAAGATTCTTATCTAAAAAATCTTCATAATGAAGATAAAGTTGTTCTTGCTTTGTTTCTACCTAAATATCTAGGAAGTAAGCATTACATGATTGTTATAGATCCTCCATGTGAATAAATTGATGAACACTTGGAGAATTGTCAAGAGGATGGGGAACTTCGGCCTTGGTTGATAGTTATGTTAGGTCTCCACAATATTAACAAGTTTTCCAAACTTACTTACACTCTTCCATGACATTATGACCCATATCACAACCAGATTGCAGAATGGTTGGAGGATTCATACATCAAGAAGTTTCAAAAGAATAGTAATATCGTGCTTGTTTTGTTTTTAAAAGAATATATAGGAGCTAAGCATGACATATTTATTTTGTATCTGCAAATACTACATTTTATTATTCTTATTTTCGACTTTCTATGCCTTGCAGTATTGAAGATGCTCTTGTAACATCCTCCTTGTTACGACAACAACTCTTTAACAGGTGCATAATTTTATTTTTTTTGTTTAAGGTGTGTGCGCGCGTGTAAAAAGGAACAGACACACTTGACTCTACGTCGCCACCTGACGACTAACAAGACACAACCACGATGATCAAAAAAAGAAGACGTAAGGCGCACAACAAGTAACTGCAAGCATTAAATGACCATAGACATAAGGCGCACAACAAGTAACTGCAAGCATTAAACGACTTACTGTGTTATGTACAGTACAAACACAGATGGAAGAATCCATAGTAGTAGATTTTACTATTTCTACACAGGAAAGTAGGGCGTTTAATCTTAGTTCTCTGCTCTGGAGAGAGAGAATGTCAGATAGGCTCCTGGCCGACTGCTCAGGCATAAACTAGTAATCTCTGTCAAGAGGTCGCAGTGGTGAGAACTCTACCTTTAAAGAGCCCGAGTCTACTGATACAACCTTAGAGGTGTGTCGCAAGAGTGGAAACCCTGCCTTTAAAGGGCCCGAGACTCTTGATACGGCACTGGATTCTTTAAACAAAAATAATCACACACACAGACTTATATACATAGCGACTAGCTTTATCAATCAAAAAAGTCTGATATCATACAACTGTGAGTTTAGACAATTCCAATTATAGTACTAACCCTGAAATTAATTAACAATCTCAATACATCCTATATGTTTCATATACCATAAAATTACAATAACATTATCTTAACAACCTCACATCTTATGTTATAACAACCTTGCAACTAAAACATCAATCAGCAATCACATTACTCCTTGTACGCTACCAATGCAATGAAGTTACAATAACTTTACCATAAAATAAACCAACATTACATTTATATTACATCGACCTTGCAGAAATAACAATCACCTTCCTCAATATGTGATATCCATAAAAATACAACTACAATATCTTTTTCATAAATGACAACACCATGGTATATTTTAATTAATTAACCCTGCAAGTTATCCATCACATTAAAACTACCATATCTTTGCCACAATTGACATAACTAAAACTACTCATGGCAATTGGTTAAATCATAACCTAATCATACAACCAATAGAAATTTAACCAATTATCATTGAAGAATTTATACTATTATCATC
This sequence comes from Picea engelmannii, assembly GCA_009831015.1. NCBI lineage: Eukaryota > Viridiplantae > Streptophyta > Pinopsida > Pinales > Pinaceae > Picea > Picea engelmannii. Next base: position 765,117 of record ML781962.1, on the reverse strand, counting down.
CGCTCATTAATTTAAAACTAATCATCACCTCCAGGTTTATATAGTTTCTGTTATTTTTATAGTTATAAATCATTCCACACTAATCAATAATCTCAATGAAAAATTTATTTATTAGCAGTAAAAACACAAGCTACCCTACTTACGAGCCTTGACATTATCATTCCACAATTGATAAAGCATTCAAAATCAACGCTACATTCCATATTCGACAAGTATTAAAATTAGCACTACTAAACTTACCACTTTAATATTTATTTCCCATTGATATTAGTATCCCAAAATAAAAAGCATTAAATATGACATCCACAGACATTAACCTTCCATAAAATAATAAGCATTTTGAAGTTAAACGCTAAACGTTGTCCAGAAAGATTGCAAGGCGTGGGCCAAGGAAAGGAAATGGGACTTGTAGTTAGTAAGGAGAGAGTGGATAAAGTGCGCCAGGTAAAGATGACAGTGACCGTTTTGCTCCTACGCTGGCTGGGAAGGCGCGTTCGGTAATGATCCCACACCACCTACGCCCAACAACAATCTAAACATCTGGGCCGTAGCAGAGAGGTCAGGTCCTGTGCATGTGAATTAAAGGAAAGGTGATAAGGAATATCGCACCAGCAAAAATTTGCGAAAGGAATTAAATTTTAAATGTTCACAGTGGACAACCGCAGGTGCAGGCATAGGTACAACAACCAGGGTGCAGGTTTCACAGTAATCGAGGTTAGGATTGAGTCCCCCCAAAGATGAAATGATAGTCGAGTGCTGATCTTTAAAATGAATCAAGATCAACAATTAAATTAGAAACTTGACTGTAGGATCAAGTTGACCTCCAAACAAAATGACAATTTATCCGGGACAGATTGTTGAAGAAGGGAAAATCGAACCCCTGGAGATCCTTGCAGTATACTCACGAATTGAAGAACAATAGTTTACTGGCAAGGGTGAGATGATAATCTGTAAGACCTAGATCGTTTCAGTGGTCCTTCGGATCTAATTTAATAGTGGCAGAGGTAACAGACAGATCAAAAAATAGAACCCTATTGTCAACACGCAATTTAGGATTCGCCCTTTTGAAGTGTCGATTTAAACTGACGCCTATATTCTCTGTAACTAATCGTGTAATTTAAGCATTCGCTGCAAAATTAGTCCAGGAAATTAGTTCAACAAATGACGAAGTATGGAGCTGATACTGATTTATTTTTAATACCAGACCACCGATGGTTGAAAATCTGTCAAGAGATACAACAAACGCAGTGCAGACAATGATCTAACATGGAACCCCGTGGATTTGAATTTAATAACAGAGATGCGACCAGGGGCAACGATCTAGGAAATATGAGATATAAACAACCCTGGAACTAAATAAGATCCACCACTAAAAAGAAAATTTATGATTTGGATTGGAAAACCTTGCAAGTTTAGATTGTTCGAGGGAGAGGAATATGGGCAATTTTTCAAGTGGATCCAACCTGTGGAATAGGTGAAAAAGAAAAAAGAAAAAAAACCATAGGGTTCGAAATGATGATAGTCAGCAGCCCCACTTTCGTCATCAAGGGAATCATATACCAATATTTAACAAATTTTTCTTTTATTCTTAAACCAACAACACACTTGCGTACCTGTGACCGACGGTGAACGATCCGAAGACGCTATCCCGCACTCGAGCTCCGTGCTGCTCCCGCTCGCCGACCGCCAAGACCTCACCGGTACCTCCCAGCCAATCGCTAGGGGTACTCTGCTTCCCCCTTAGCCCCCCGAGCCGCAAAGGGGCCACACACAATCCATATGGTCCGTCTAGCTTCCCAGTTCGCCTCGCAAGGCTGAGCTACCACTCCTATTCGAGCTGAGAAAATCCCAACTCCCCACAAGCCATCAGTCAAGTCACAATTCCGGCAGCGTAACGTTACACTATCAGCCGATCCCTTTCTTCCTCATCTCCCTTTTATTTTATAGAGTTTTGAGACCCACCAACTTTCCTAATTCACATTTTAAATTAAGTTTCAATAAAATATTCTAAATATTCTCCATCGCACAAGTGTCGTCCATCCCCCTCTTTTCTCCAATAAATATTTTCTTTTATTTTATTAATTGTCTCAAATCCCTCACCCACCTAGAGTCGCTCCTAAATTTACTCCTAGGTGTTCCTAGATCCCCTTACATGTTTTTAAATACTTTCCTAAAAAATAGATGTTACTAAATTAGCTCAGATTAGCAGGTTCTTAATTGCAGATTCCTTACTATGTTGACCTTGCTTTTTACCATAAGTTCCCATCTTTCCTTTATTACGTTTCTTTCATTACTTAGTTTCCTAATTCTTATTATTCCCTTCTTTCCCCTTTTTATTAAATCCCAAAATGACAGTTGAGTTATTAAATCTTTCCCTTTTATTATTAATTTAATATCTTTGTACTTCCACAAGTTAATGAATAATTTCTTCTTTGAAATTTTTAAATCCACTATTTTTAATTAAATTCTTACTCTCTTCATTTACCCCAAGAATTTTATGAAGACAAAACTATTAATTAAGTGGGTTTTTGTTTAAATTTTTATTTTTATTTTTAGGGTCTTTTTTTCTTAAGGTTAGACTAAAATTTTACCCTGAGAAGTTTTAGACTTAGGACTTAGATTTTGAACTAGGCGACATTTAATTAGGGAAGTAGCTGAAGAATTTCTTAACGTGTTAAATGTCTTAGGGCCATCTAGGTTTGTTCCTTCATCAACATCAACGCGACGTGCCCTTCAGGACGCACCACGTGCTCCAAGGGTGCCACTCTCCAACTTATGTTTCTTTTGCGCGACGTGTCCTTCAGGATGCACCACGTGCTCCAAGGGTGCCACTCGCCAACTTGTGTTTCTTTCGCGCGACGTGCCCTTCAGGATGCACCACGTGCTCCAAGGGTTCCACTCGCCAACTTGACTGATTGGTAGACATCTATAACCCCTGGAGTCAACACTACGCCAGGTGAACTTGTGGGAGACTAAGGGCTCTAAGGAATAAGGCCCCTGCCTTATTGTGCGCCCCTTAGAATCATCGTGAGCGACTGTCGTAGTCTGCCCTCACGACATCGTGTATCCTCTCGAACTAGGTAATCGTTAACCTATAGTTCGAGCCACGACGGGAGTGCTAGTAGGTTGTGGCAGGGCTGTTGTCCACACCTCTCCCTCAACCTCTCTGGAAATTGTGTGTGGCCCCTTTACTCCATATGTGAGTCTGGTCGACAAGCTATCGTCAGTCTACATCATCAACAATCGTGTCAGAACATGTCAACATCATATCATCAAATCAATGAAATATCACAGTAAATAAATCAACCCAAATAGCACACTTCCTGACTCAATCCGGAGTCCAAGGGGTTCCACCAATGCCTCTGCATCCTCAAGGTCCAAAACCCTGCATACTCAATAAAACTGAGTCAATAGCACCTGTCTATGTCAAAGCAGTAAAACATCATGTCATCTATCATAACGCATCATAATCAAGGATAAATGTTTTAACATAATAAAAGTCCAGATCACTTGCGAGCAAGTGTCCTCAAAGAATAGGTTTTCTCAGTGCGCCAGAGCTGGATGTTACAACTCTTATGGCTGTATTGGAAATACGATTTTACTTAGCATTTTAATCTATTTAGTATTTTAGAGTAGGTTTAGGAGTAGGTTTCATTTTGTTTTACTTCTCCATATTTCTTTGTGTAATAATGCAATTATGAACACAAATGGGTACACCACGAGAACCATAATATGAGTGTTGTCAGGGAAGTCCACTTTAAATCTTTTTCTCTCTGCTTTTCATTGAATATTTCTTTTCAAAAACAAAGTATCATCATGAAAATTTTAAATGGAAAGTAAAGAGATAAGTAAATTTGAACTATCAATTCAACCCTGACCCAAGGTGCCACGAGTAGGACC
>ML781962.1:725723-747970 GCA_009831015.1 Picea engelmannii | reverse complement strand
AAGGAATTAACCATGCAATTCGACCAGGAAGGCCACCAATATAAATTCCAAGGCATCATTGTTGGTTCACCTGAGGCCATTAGTTCCCATCACATGGAAAAGCTGCTCAAAAAAGGTCATTCTGGTGTCATTGCCCAACTCCATGCCATACAAGCAACAAAGACACCCCCGATGCTGCAAGACCTCCAAGCCCTCCTTTATAAACATCAAATGGTATTTTACACTCCCCAAGGACTCCCTCCTTCCCATGTTGTTCATGATCATTCCATTCCCCTTGTACCCGAAAGCCTTCCTCCCAATATTCGTCTGTATTGCCACCCCTTTTCACAAAAAGATGAAATTGAGAAAATGGTCCAAGAACTCCTTAATGCAGGCGTTATCTGCCCTAGTACGATCCCTTACTCTTCTCCTGTAGTCATGGTCCTGAAGAAAGAAGGTTCTTGGGGAATGTGTTCTGACTTCCGTGCCCTCAACAAATTGACCATTAAAGACAAATTTCCCATTCCTGTCATTGATGACCTCCTGGATGAATTGAGTGACGCCCAATTCTTTACTAAAATCGATCTTCACTCGGGCTATCACCAGATACGTATGAAAGAGGCAGACATTCTCAAGACGACCTTTCGAACTCATGAGGGCCACTATGAGTTTTTTTTCATGCCCTTTGGCTTGTGTAATGCCCCCTCCACCTTCCAAAGCCTCATGAATCATGTCTTCCATCCCTTTCTCCGTAATTTTGTCTTAGTTTTCTTTGATGATATCCCCATCTATAGAAAAACCTGGACAGACCATCTTACTTATGTGGATCGAGTTCTCCATCTACTCTCTCAGCACTAACTTTTCCTGAAACAGTCAAAATGTGCTTTTGGTGCCTCAAAAGTAGAATACTTGGGTCATCTGGTTGGCAAGGATAGCATCAGGGTGAATCTGAAAAAGATTGAAGCTATGCAAGACTAGCCGCACCCAAAGACTCTCAAAAGCTTGCGTGGATTTCTGGGCTTAACGAGGTATTATCACAAGTTTGTTAAGAATTATGGAAAGATTGCAGCACCTCTCACTACTCTCCTAAAAAATAACTCTTTCACTTGGACTCCAGCCGCTACTCAAGCTTTCCAAACCTTGAATATGGCCATAGAATAAAATAGAATAAGGCGGATGTAAGAAGACCTAATAGAAGATTTCACTTCTAGAAGGATCTTCCTCTAGATGCTTCTCTTGATAGTCATATTTAGCATAAATAAGGGTCAAGGGTATGAAAACCCTAGCTTGGAGATTATTGTAACATAGAGTTGCTCGACTAGAGGTTTCCCCCTCAAAGAGGCCTGTGAACATTTCTTTTTGAATCAAAATGTTATTTTTTTTGTTGTTCTTATATCATTTATGTGTTATTGTGGAGATTATGCTGGTTATATTACTGTTATTCTGCCATTTCTAGCATTTTATTTTCGTTCTTCATACTTTTTATATATGGTATATTACACACTTTCCTAGAGTCAAAAGAATGTAATTCATGGTAAGTCTTTGTGATTTCTAATCCAAGTTCATCCATGACAGTTTTGGGGATGAGATTATGATATGTCCCTGAGTCCATCAAACAGTTATGAAGTACCTTATCATGTATGTTCAGTGGTGTGTAGAAAGGAGGGGAGGAGTCATCTCTATCTTCCACCAAGGGTCCTAATATGACAATAGACTTTTCATCTTGGATATTGACTGAGTCTGTGGAATGAGATGAAGGCTCAGATTGCAACAATTTAGAGAGGCACCTTTTGAAGTCTTCATGCTTGACCGTCTCTGAAAGGGGTACATGGATTCTAATTTTTTGAATTTCATGCTCAAAGTTAAAAGAGGAGGGGGGCTTTAGAATTTCTCTCACTTATGGGACATGACCTTTGACCATTGGTGAGGGGTTTTGTGCCTTCTTTTCTTTGCTACTGTCAACTACATCTTTAGCAGGATTCTCTATTCTAGTAGGTTGATCAGGAATGGCATGCTTTCCTTATTTCTTCTTGGACCTGAGGTTATATTTATTTGTATTGTTGTTGGTCTTCTCCCCCTTACTCATCTCATTTAGTTGGATATCCATGAGGGACTCTTCATATGTAGATTAGGTTAAATGGGGAAATGAGGAGGTGTCTTCGAGACAATGGATTTCAGGATCAACCTCTTCTTCCTCTCCATCCTCATTAGTAACAAGATTATTTTGGAGAGGGGTTTGGATTTTATGATCATCCCTATCCCTGTTTCTCTTATCTCTTTGGATAATCTGATGGGTGTTATTTGGTCTTATGAAGTTACCCCTATTTCCAACATTAGAGGGATTTCTATAGCTCTGCTTTCCTTCCAGTTTCAACCTTTCCACCTCACCAGAAAATGAATTTACCATGTTGGTCAATTTGTCTACTTGAGGGTGGGAAGTTGATGAACTAGAGGTTGAAACTTTAGACCTCCCATTTCCTTTGTCTCTATCAGCCTCACTCCTAAGTTTTCCAACTGCTAATATATTGGACTCCACTTCCAGGGCTGCATCTTGCATATGATCCAAGGAAGTAGCCCTTCTTTCTCTTAATAGGAGGAAGAAAGAAGGGTCGAAAGAACTAGCATAAGTAATTTTGGAAGAGGTTTTTATAGGTTTAATCTCAGCAAGAATCTTATTATACATTTTATTAAACCTCTTTGAAAAGTCAGAAATAGATTCCCCTTCTTTTTTCTTAAGTGATCCAAACTCTGTGATATAGTAAAGGAAATCTTTTTTATCCCCCCAATGTCTTAAGAATGCATCATCTAGGTCTTCAATCCCATCAATATATCCAAGAGCCAAGGCCCTAAACCATTTCCTAGCCTCTCCATCAAGGCTATGAACAAAAATTCTCATCCATACATATTCATTCACAATGACATAATTGTCTACGTAACTACAAAAGGTTTTGAGGTGCTCCTCTGCAGTTATGTCTCCCTCACCCGTGAACTTAGGAAACTTCTTAAGGTAGCCACCAGCTGAGAGAGCATTCAGAGGCTGAGGAAGGACAAGAGGGGCGTATCTAGTAGCTACTATTGCATCCATTATGTTGCTGGGAGGATTAGCACCTACCATTGGGACATGAACTGGGGGAGAACCAGGAAGAGATGGAGTTTGAACAAGGGATACTGGAACTGTGTTTTTGGGACAAAGGGGAAACAATTGAGGGTTGGGGGGGGAATTTATAGAGCTCGATGGAATAGAGGTTTCTTCCTTTGTGAATGAAACAACTCTAATAGGAGGAGGAGTGGTAAAGTCTGGAGTAGGAAAAAATTCTAAGGTCCTGGGCTTAAACCATTGTACAACTTCAGGGGAAACAGGGGTGTCAAATATTTCTCCTTCTAAACCGAGACTAGTAGAGTAGAAATTAATAGGAAAACTCCCAAAATTTAAATTTCTTGAAACTCCAACAGACGGTGTAACAGGAGAATTAGAAGCAGCTACTGGATTTTGTAAAGAAGGATTAAGAAAATTAATAGGATCATATGGTACAGGAGTTGAAGTACCTTCTTGAGAGGTCTTTCCTTTTCTGATAATTTTCTCTAGGTTGGCTTCAGACGTTACTAGAGGAAACTGTGGAGTGGACCTTGTGTGTCTGCCTTTTGGAGCCACATATGAAAAAATGCAGTTGAAACAGTGGAGTCGTCAAGTGCAAGTTGCAATATTCAATGGTACTGATATCTGATGCACCTTAAGAATCAGAAGCTCTTTGTCATTCTATCCCAGGGAAATTTCTTCAATCCATTCCCCAAAAATGACACCAAGAATGTTAGCACTGAGAGTCACCCTCAGATTGCATAGAAGGTGAGCCTAGTACCCATCATATTATATGTCACTATGAATAAGCTTAAAGAGGTCGAATGGATAAGACTCAAGATAATATTGTTTTAACTCAGAAAACTTGACTGGTACGCACAAGCAATTAGGGTCATGATCAACTCATTCAGTAAGTGGACGTAAAGGCGAATAGGGGGGAGACTTTGGTAAGGAGAATGTAGAGGTCTATTGTGGACATCAGGTATTCAAGCAAATTACTGAGGAAAAACTTGAACACAAGATCATCTTGGAGTCAAAGTTTAAGGAAATTGAATAACATTATAACAACACTATAATCAAACATTTATCATAATACAACTACAAAAATCCATGTGAATCATTCGATCAGAAATACTTCAGTATCAAAGGAAAATAAGATAGAATAAGAAAGATGACTTATATTAATAAAAAAGTCTCAAATCGAGTGCATAACCAGAGAGCCAGTATGCTTCATCAAAATATTACAATCTAGGAGTCTTTCTCAACCATCCGACCATAACAAAATATCAAAACTACATATTTATACTCAGGACTGACTATAGCCACCAGAGGAGGGATCGAGTGATGGATTTCAAGGCTTTACATCTGTGTCTTCTCTGTCAGACTATGCATGCAATATTATGTCGGACGCGAGCTTAGACTCATTCGTTTGTGCTTTCTATATCAGATTCAATCTGAAATCAGTCTGGGCTGAGAGTCTGCTTCCACGTCCAGTCCTTTATAGATTTCCATTTATGTGGTGAGACGATGTTTAAACCACCTCTCTCACTTTCATTAACTACCTTCATCGGGATCAGGACGAGGCCTGAGTCAACATGACACCTTGAAAATGTCATGGCCTCACTCTAATATTTTGTTCCCTGTATCCTTGCTAGATGCCTGCAGGGAAAACTGGCAGGTGGACGTGGATGAAGACAATGGTGAGTTGGCGAAGTGCTTGGCACAAACTCGCATGGTACAACGAGTGAACAACAACATGTGTAAGGATGTGATTGGTGATGAATGAGAAGGCATGAGCGCAAGTATGCGGAAGATGGTGTGTAACGACATGAAGGTTATGTGGCAAAGGATAAAGGGATATGGTGGCAGAGCGGTGTGATAGGTCAGGGGGGTAAACGACACAATAGTGGAGGTGACATGGAGTGTTAGTGGAACAGGTGTCGGGAGGTGAGAAGGAGAGATTAAAGAGGAAAAGGAACAGGTGTGCGAAAGTGTGAGTGGAGAACAGATGTCAGCGGGAGTGTGGGTGGTATTGGGAGGTGGTCTGGTAGTCAACTCAGAGGGGGTGGTAGGCGGTAAGAGGGAAAGAGCGGGGGGGTCCGAGTTGTTGTGGATATGACACATCACGAGGGGCCCGCACCAAAAAACCACCAACTCGGACCCCCCCGTTAAGGGAATAAGGGTTGGGGGGGTTCCAATATCAGATGTTGACCATATATCTAAGTGCGCCTTACTCAATTGCTGAGGTCTGTGCGGTCCTTAGAAAAATGCGCCAAAACTGTCAAGTCATCAAAAAATTAGGATAAAAATATAAAGTGGGTCATGCAAAGACCCCTTTCCTTCATTTTCCACCAAGGGGTTATTTCCTAAGGAAAAACCCCCACTTTATCAAAAATATGTTGTGCTAACAAGGGGATCTAGGGACCATGAAACCCATATTAAACACTATCTTGACATTACACAGACATAATTGTATGAGAGATTCAGAACAATACATAGTGCACTTTACTTAGGCCAAATACCTTTTTATAAAGGCAAGTCTTGGTATGTTCGAATAAATACAATTCGTAACATGTGTTGTTGTATATATCACATTGAGTATGGTTATAATTATGAAACACACACACACACACACCCTTTTGTAGGAAGGCCAAATTATATTTTCTCCATCCTCATCTAGATACTTTATTCACAACATCTTGTGTACAAGTCTATAGGGTTTTACATTTTATCAAAATGCATACTTAGATGGGACATGCCCCAGGTGGGTGGAATGACATTACAAAGCAAGTGCATCCATGTAAGTGATGCATATGAATTGGGGAGGAAGGAGGTTGCCTTGCAAAGATTTAAATATGTGACATATGATATTGATGGAGGACATGAAATAAAAATATACAATTAGTTACTTCCCAAGTACGAGTTTGTGAATTCATGAAGGACTTTGTTGAAAAGAAAAGACTTTATGTTCAGCATGTCCATGTGGCTTGATGGCAAGACGAGCATTTTAGAATATGTAGAGATACATTTCCTTTTCATACTATGTTATCAGTGGTTGTTTTTGTTGAGAACTACACCCTTCAACCACAAAATCAGATTCAAAGATAATATTATCACTCAAAGCAGGTCAACATAATGGTACATATCACATACAGGCATTGACAATATAGTAATGAAAAAGACAGATTTATATTGAAAGAGTATCACTTCTACATAAGTGATGATCGGTTCCATGACATAGCCTATGTACAACATCCTTTTTAGTTGTTCTACAATCACCTTAAGGAAAAGAACATACATATGGATCAAAAATGGATTTGGTTAGATGGTTGCACATGCCACTTAAAAAATTATCGTGTGTTTAAATGGTTGTGTATGTTGCACAAAAAACTAAACGTACCACACATTTGGAACTATTTTGAGTCTAGAAACAAGAAATGAGAGCATGATGGAGCATCTGCATGCATAAAAAGAGAATTACGCAAGAAATAAATTAACTTCACTACTACTTCCTCATTCGATATGCAAAATCCATTGTTGAATGGAGTTCTTCAGTAATGGGAGAGGGAACATGAAACCGTGAAGACCAATCACACAAAAAAGGATATGTACATAGACATGTTTGGGAGGTGGTCGATGTGGATCAATAACAATGGTATGAATGAAAAACAATCCAGGGCACTCGTGGATTCCATTTAGTTAGAACATCAGACAATGCAGTAGTTGAAATATGGATGAGAAAACTCTCTTGCTTCTATGGTCCATGTAGTATTAATGAATGAGATGATTGTGAATCGACAGTCTGGGTTGATAGACGGGATCTTGTATAACTCCCCATTGGTCAATGAATAACTATCGAATTATCCCAATTGGAGGAGGACCAATTAAGTATTTCAATAGATTATGATCATGTATCAGATATCGTACTGTCACATTGGTTGAATCCTTCTATTAAATTTTGAATAACTAGAATGAATGTGTTATACTTTGGTTATTTAGTGGACTCACATTTTGGCACTCCATTTTTTGCAGGGCAGATATATGCATTGGATTCCCCAATAGATAATGAATGGGGCACTGATTATTGGGTGGCAGGATGCTTAGAGGGGAATAAATCCCTCATGTGATTAGTAACAGACTCTGAAGGAATTGAATTTTTTATAAGGTCGATGGTTATTAAAGGAGAATATCTAACATAGGATGAAAGAAAATGAAATAAATGTGGTTATGTATTTCAATATTATAAACTAGGTCAATTTGTATGCCACTTTACAAACTTGGTTATTGTTACAAACATCCAACTACAAACAATGCCAAGTAAGAGCTCATCAAAGTTACAATACTTATTTCCTTACTCTGAGCATGAGAAGTTAATGGAAACCGTCAGTATTAGAAGTGATCCCGATGGTATACTTGAATGACCATATAGGTATGTAAAACAAATAGTTTTTCCTTCACTTTCCTTTCCTTTCCTTACCTTGTTTTCAGTTTCCATGCCATGCCTTGCCTTCACTTTCCATGCCTTTCCTTCATTTTCCTTTCCTTATCACTTTCCATGCCATGCCTTGCCTTCACTTTCCTTCACTTGCCTTTCCATGACATGCCTTGCCCAAAATTTAATATATGGTGAATGGAAAAGAATAATGGTTTCAAGTCTCCCTGGAGGAATTTTGGTAGCATAACATTACTTTCTGTATGTCATGAAATGTAACCTCAAAACCTTTATCTATAGGTGGAAAATGATACCCATTCGAAGATGTAGCTTCCATGTGAACTCTCTCGTTCTATTGATCAAAATAAATAAGTTTAGTGGACATCATGGAAGACTGAATAAATGTTATTAATAATTGATGGGTTTAACAAAATCTACATATACCCAATACACAATCTAAAAAAACATGTGTAGTGATGAGTCATTGACTAGTCATTTTGGCATTTATGGGGTTACACATAAATCAAATGATTTTATATATGTCATGCATAGAAAGAGGGGAATAATGTTTGTTCCCTAGAAAATAACATTGAGATGAAATTGTTAAGTGATTTACAATTATGTAGAAGATAAATGAGAAAATTTATTTCTGTAATAAATTATTGTAATATGCATTTTTTAAGGTCACAATATTTTCAAGTGACCATAATTTGAGTGTGGATTGTCATTGGATTTAGATGGATATAATTCAAAAGATAGTCCATATTTTTGGATGTGAGTTAGAATATAGATGTCCATAACATTCATGCAAACAATTCAGAAGGAATGATCTATCGATGATGTAGAGATACATGGTTGATTAGCAAGAAATGCTACTTGAGAACCATTAATTGCTTATGGATTTAGTACTTAGCAATCGTTTCCACCACAAGTTATTCCTTAATGCGTAATTCAAGTATTTATAATCACTTAAGAAACAAATCAAGGGATTAATACACATAAAATTCATAAACTTTGGAATTCATATATTCATCAATATCAAATGTAGAAACAATGAGAATCATAAAAAATGTGCCATGAAATATATATATATATATATACTCAACAATCTAAATTGTACATTTTTTACAAAATGGAAACTCATACCCAGTACATAAAGTGAAAACAAGTTCTCTAACATAAAAAAACATCTATGTCAAGGCCTAGATACAAAATGACAGTAGTTGGTCAATCATTGACCATTTCCACCCTCGCCATCCTCAGGATCATCCTGGAAATCTGTATTTTTTCTCTTGCTCGAGGATGCACCTCGAGAGGTTCTAAGCCTGGGCGTGCTTCAACTCTTTGGAGACCACACAAAGAATAAGGTCAAGATAATTTTCAAAACCTTGAATGTTTTTTTCAGCAGTGGTGTAGCCATACTCTCCGTCAAATTTGGGAAGATATTGAAAGTAGTTGGCATGGAAATAATGGAGTATGGGAGGTAATACAAGAGGATTGTATCTGTATGGAATATTTACAGTGGTAGGAGTGTGTACAGGGGCTGTAAAATCAGGTTTACTCCTTTGAGGCTCATCAGGTTGGACATGATTAATAAGGGTTTCAATGATATTGTCTTGATGAGGATCAGGAAAAGGAAAGAAATAATTAAAAATAAAGCCAATTATTTCTTGAATAAAATTCCAACATGTATACCTGAACTTTCGAGAGAATCTTGTCATGATTAAGGTTCTTCATCCAGTGGAGCCTTTGAATATGAACTGGTTGGAGTCGCCAGGTGAAATAATTCATCCTTCATGTGCCTGATCACTATCCACCATTAGTAACTAGATCTGGAACTTGATATGCTTTCTGAGGAAGGTTCCACAAAATTATTAATTAATTAATTAATTAATTAATTAATAATTTATTTATTATTAATAAGTTTAATCTATTTTAATTAATCTAACTACATTAAATTTTAATTACTAACATAATTAACCTATTATTTTTATTTTAGACTAAGCTTGTTTATTTATGTAGGGAGAAGTGGTGGGCGAGATGTGGCCAATGGGATAAAAGAACAAGGCACAGAGGTGGATGAAGGATGCAACAGGTGACGAAGGATCGGGCAGGGTGATGAAGGATCGGGCGAAATGGATGGAGAGAGAAGTGAAATCAACCAAGACCGTCAAACCAGATGTCTTCATCACGAGACCACTGCCAAATAGATAGTTGTAGGAACAAATAACCTATGATTATAGGACTCCAACACTTGGATTCTTGAAGCACACATGTAGATCATGAGGCATGGTTGGTTGACTCTGGTGCATCCTTTCATATGACTCCCCATAGGGAGTGGTTCTGCGAATATGAAAGGTATGATGGAGGTAATGTTTTCTTAGGTGATGATTCGACAACCAAAATCATAGGACGAGGAAAATTCAAGTTGAGGCTCACAGATGGAAGGATTAGAACACTGCCTAGTGTTCTTCACATCTGAGGTTTGGCTAGAAATTTGATTTTTGTAAGCAAAATGGACGATGCAGGGGTAAAAACAATATTTGAAAAGGAAACCTGCAGGATGGTTCGAGGAGAAATGGTGGTGTTGAAGGGAGTTTGGTTTGGAACTATGTATAATATGAAAGGAAGAACTATTAGTGATGGGTGTAATAGTTCCATTGTTCCTGATATTGGAGTTGAAGAAGAAAGAACTCCTATAGTCTCTGGAGAAAAGGTTATTATGTGGCATCAAAGTCTGAGGCATATCGGAGAGAAGGGTATTAGACTACTACATGGTAAAGGTATGGTTGAAGGTATGTCTAACTTCTCTCTGGATTTTGATTTCTGTGAACATTGTCTATATGGGAAGCAAAATCGGGTAAGATTCCCCTTTGGTGCAATGAGGGCAAACCGAATTTTACGGCTAGTTCACAGTGATGTTTTTGGACTTGTGTCGGTCCCATCATTGGTAAAATCTATGTACTATGTCTCATTTATATATGAATTCTCAAGGAATACTTGGATATATTTCCTCAGGAAGAAATCCGAAGTCTTTGACAAGTTTAAGGCTCTTATTGAGAATCAAACAGAGAAAATAAGTAAGGTGCTAAGGAAAGATAATGGAGGAGAGTTCTGCGGGAATGAATTTGAATAATTTTGTAAGAAGTGCGGCATATCAAGACATAAGACTACTCCATATACACCTCAACAGAATGGAGTTGCAGAAATGATGAACAGGACGTTGATGGAAAAAGCAAGGTGCATGCTCAATGGTGTCAGGTTAGGGAAAGAATTTTGGGCAGAGGCAGTGGGTACTGCATGTTACCTGGTCAGCAGATCACCCTCATCAGTGTTGGATGACAAGTATCTGCAAGAGGTATGGACTGGTAAGGAACCTTCTCTCACACATCTCAAGGTATTTGGTTGTGATGCATATGTTCATGTTCCAAAGGAAAACAAAAGTAAGCTATATAAGAAGGCCAAAAAGTGTATCTTTATTGGATATAAAGATGGTCTCAAGGTTATAATATTTGGAACCCGGAAACTAAGAAGGTAGTGTATAGTCGAGATGTGGTATTTAGAGAAATGAAGGATGATTTTAAACAGGAAGTCCTACCAAGTAAGGAAAAACCAGAGAAAATAGAGTTTGATTTAAAAGATGATGAGTCAGACTCTACAAAAGAACATGAATCAGAAGAAGAATATCTTCATACTCCAGTATTGAGGAGATCGGTTCGAGAAAGAAGGATAACGAAAAGGTATACTCCATTTGATTTCCATTCAAATTTTTCTTTGTCGATTATTGATGATGATCCTAGAACTATCAGGGAGGCAGTGGATTCAGAGGATGAAAATATCTGGAAAAGGGCCATGAATGAAGAAATTGAATCTTTGGATAAGAATGAGGCTTGGGATCTAGTGGAGTTGCCAACTGGAAGAAATCCCATTGGCAGAAAATGTGTATTTAAAAAGAAGCTGAATGCAGAAGGAAAAGTGGAGAAATGCAAAGCTCGGTTAGTAGAAAAGGGTTATTTCCAGGTTGAGGGAATTGATTTTGGTGAGATTTTTTCTCCTGCTGCCAAGTTAACCTCCATAAGATTTATGTTATCTATTGATGCTACATTTGATTTTGAAATAGGACAAATGGATGTGAAGACAACATTCCTACATGTGGATCTGGAAGAATAAATCTATATGAAGCAACCAGAAGGTTATGCTGTGAAGGGAAAGAAGGAGCTGGTATGCAAGCTGAAAAAGTCCTTGTATGGTTTAAAACAATCACCAAGGATGTTGTATCAAAGATTTGATACTTATATGTTGGGACTTGGCTTCATAATAAGAAAAGAGGATCATTGTGTGTATTTTAAATTAATTGGTGATCATTTGATTTATTTGGTTTTGTATGTGGATGACATGTTGTTGATAGGAAACAACAAGGAGATTATCGAGGATGTTTAAACTCAGTTGTCCTCTAAATTTGACATGAAGGATCTCGGTGCTTCAAATATTATTTTGGGCATGGAAATTTAAAGAGATTGGAAAAGGAGGAAACTCTAGTTAAATCAGAGAAAATATGTCGAGACAATATTGCATAGGTTTAATATGCAAGAATATAAACCGGTGAAGGTTCCTATTCCTGTTGGTGTAAAGTTATCTATGGATCAGTGTCCCAAGACACATGAAGAGGAGGAGGACATGTCTCGTGTTCCATATGCGAGTAAAATTGGAAGTTTGATGTATGCAATGGTCTGTACTAGATCGAACATTGCACGTGCAGTGGGAGTTTTGAGCAGGTATATGTCAAAACCAGGGAAGGAGCATTGGACAACAGTAAAAAGGGTTTTTAGGTATTTGTATGGCACTGCTAGCTATGGATTGTGTTACGAAGGAAGACCGAGATTGGACAGACTAGTGGATATACATAGATTTGTGGATGCAGACTGGGCTGGAGATCTAGATCGTAGGAGATATACAATTGGGTATGTGTTTAACCTATTTGGAGAAGCAATAAGTTGGATGAGCAAAAGACAGGTTATAGTGGTACTTTCAACTATAGAAGTTGAATACATGGCAGCCACTCATCCAAGTAAGGAAGCAACATGGTTACAAAGATTGTGTTCAGGTATTGGGTTGGTATAGCAAGCTGTAAGGATAGATTGCGATAGACAAAGTGCAATTTTTATGGTGAAGAACCTAACTCATCATTCAAAGACAAAGCATATTGACATTCAATATCACTTTGTGAGAGACATGGTAGAAGAAAAGAAAGTATTGTTGATGAAGGTGGACACTTTGAAGAATGTTGCAGATTCATTAACAAAATCTGTGAGCATGAGAAGTTCTCTTGGTGTAGAGGATCCATGGGCATTGTTGCCCTCGATTGTTGACTATGTAACCCTGTAACCCCCTGTATGCAAAGAAAACAACAAGTGGGAGAATGTTGGATATGTGTTATATTCTTTTCACAAGTAGTGGAGTTTGAGCATATGCGTCGGGCGCATAGGGGGGTTTGAGGGGGGTGAATGCCCCCCGCGTGAGGGTTCTGGGGCAGCACCCCCGAGAAAATAAATTATGCCTCGGAAAATGTGTCACATATTTTAGGTGGTTTTTCGGCACATGGTTTCTTTGCCGATGGTTTTCTATTTCCAGTTAAGGAATTAGGGTTGTTGACTAATCCATGTCATTGGGTTAGGGTTTTGGATGTCACTGGCTTCTATATGTATATTGTATTGTAAACAATGTATCACTATGAATGAATATAAAATATGTTGGTTTTCCCGGTTTGGGTTTCTAGGGGAAAAATCTCTGTCTAATGTTTGTATTTGTCATTGTATCTTTTCTGTTCTTTTACTGAATATCTGTTTGCAAGAGATATTGTACAAGATTAAAATCTAAACTTGCAATGGGTTACACAATGATGTCCAAATAAGTGGCCACAAAGACTCTGCTAGGCTCTCCAGTCTCCCTTAATCGTTCCTCAAGGGTTCGTAATATAACCAAACCCTCATCAATTTCAGTGTTTACATTGTGTGGTGGTGGTGGTGGGTTAGGGTTTTGATCTTCTTGGTTTTCTTGTGAGGGGTTTAAATTGACTTGGGGTTCCATTGTATTCTATATGCTACAATTTAAAATCCATAGCATGTAAATTAGGTTCGTTTTAAAAAAAATACAAAATTCGATTTTTTTTTAAATTTAGATTATTGGGATCAAATTACTAAATTGGAATGACTAAATAAAACTAAAATTAAGAAAAATATAACATACTTGAACATAGTGGCCCCCTCCTCAAATGGTGCACTACTTTTCATTGACAAAATCCTTTGAAACTAGATGTATGATTTATGGTTTGGAATGAACTTGAAGTCAACTCTTGTATGAAAACAATAATTAGAATATAACCTTGATCCACTTAGTCACATGCAGCATACATTATCCTGGAAAATTAACGCAACAAGCAATCTCATAACTTATAACTTATTTCCATTGTCCACATGAGAAAATGTCCCGTCTCTAGTGATCACACCTACTAGGGACTCCAAACCATAGAAAATAGGTTTTGGGATTATAATTCTAGACTTCATATTATATCGTTTTCCTCGATATTTCTATCGTTTTCCTTATCTGAAGCGTCTAACCACATTGTTAATAAATAACAAGTGTACTTCTCGTATCAATTCGAGAACTTTTGTCACATTGTTAATGAATAACAAGTATACTTTTAGCATCAATTGGAAAATTTTTGACAAAACTGGTTCTAATAAATATCTGCTTGGTGAATTTGGTGAAAAATGTGTTGTTGGATGGATAGAATCTCTAATCTACATAACTTCATAGTTGCAATCTGCAATCCAAATAACTCCAAGGATTGATACCATGACCATTTCGATTGCAGATTTTGTCTACTCAACAAGTATGGAGCAAATTCAACAGAAGTGAACCATTGACTTTGCTCCATATCTGTTGAATGGACGGAATCTGCAATAACGCTAAGTTCAGGTCGTGTCTGCTAATCCCCTAATTAGTTTCGATTCATAATCAAACCATTTCTCTCACCATTCGATCCATTAGATGACCGCGACAAATGCAAACAACATGGAACAGGCCTTCTTATGAAGTAAATATTACAGTGGAGATAATATATTACAGTGGAGATAAGTAATAATATATTATGAAGTAAATATTTAATATAATATATAACTATCAACTAATTTTCACATAATCAAATATATTTAATTATCTCATAAAGTACAATAAATAATATAATATATAACTATCAAATAATTGTCACACAATCAAATATATTACAGTGGAGATAAGTAATATATTATGAAGTAAATATTTAATGGTGTAATATTTATGAATAAAAGTCAAATTATTAATAAAATTTAGTAGATAAAAGTATAATAAGTCATAAGTTCAAATCTAGGGATAGGATATGTATATTTTAATTTTATCAGTCAAATTATTGAGTGGAAAGTCTTATACATCAATTTGATGTCTAGTTTAGTTGTGACTTTAAACATACATTATTATTATTATTATTAAAAAATTTAAAATAAAATAATTAAAATATTTATATATATGAAAATGATGATGATAGTTATGGATTAAATTATATATATTGATTAAGATAATGTTTTAATCATTGTATTATATATGTATTTTTTTTTCCAACAAAAAAAAGGTAATTCAAGAAACTGTGATGTTAGTCAAAAAAAAGTGATACCTTGGGGTATCCAAAAAAATAATACTAAGTGAAGAAGGGATCATATAATGCCGCCCGAGGAAGACCATCTTCAATATAATGTTTATTCATTTTCATAGCTTGAGGGTAAAATTCATAGAGAGAAGTCCAATATGTCGAGACCTTCCGAGGGCAGGTCCAAAGTGGATGGTACAATCAAAAAAATATGTTGGAGTTTCATAGCTACTCTCTTTAAAAAAAAATCCAGTCCGGTTTCAGAAAGTCCATTGGTCTCTTGGTTCTAATTCTTGTAGACATGAGAGTAATCAATGTGAGATAAATAATTTGTGAGTCTTTAAATCTCCAAGAAAATAAGCCAAAGAAAAGAGTTGTGTAGTTGGAAGTGTCTTTCATTCAATTTATAACAATTTTTTTAGTCCATATATATATATATATATATATATATAGTTTGAGTGGGTCTAATGGTTAAGAACATGTGTTTCCTCCTAAGAGGTTATAAGTACACATATATCTAGTTTTGTGATACTTTTTTCCTTTGCTAGAAGAAGAGTCAGATTGAGTGCCATGAATTCACTACAATTGTTTATGGTTGGACCCAATCCAACAAAGAACAAAATATAATTGTTTTCAAAAGTAAATATAATTCCCCTTGCCCCTCCCCAGTTGGGTTGTCCTTGGGAAGCTCCATCAAAGGGGTGGTCTCTCTAGGGAGGTGTAGGGGAAGGGGATTGTGGATAGGAGGAAAGGACGACCAAGGATTGAACTACTCAAATTGAGGTGGGTAGATGTTTGTCCTCGAAGAGGGCACGATTGATGGCAAGTCATATGCCCCAGAGAAAATGAGAGGGAGAGATTTGAAAGGCAGGACATTTGGGGAGGAAATCTAGTTCTATAACCCTTCTTTTGTAGAGGCACCTGATAACGTGCACGCTCGTTCCAACTCCTTGCTAAGGCTTCCAGACCATATTAGTTATGCATTATATATAAGGTTCTTTCACACCATATTAGATATGTATTGTATACAATGAAAGAATTTTTTTATCATTTTCTAAATTTTGAATTATAGGTTTTTAATGATAAATTATTGGAGTATTATTAAATTTAATGATAAATTATTTTAAATTATTTTAAAAATTAAAATTAAAAATAAAGATAATAATGGATGTTTTAATTTTTAAATCATCTTTAAAATCTATTTAAAAATTTGTTTATTTTTATAAAATTATTAGTTTTATAAAAGTAATTTTTATTTATAATAATACAAATTATTATTTCCCCTAGATGGGGTGATATCGGAAATGACAAGTGGAAGGCCAGGGGGGCAGACACCTGGCCACAATTCTCGCCACCTCGCGCCAACTCAACCTGCACTTACCTCTGCCATTAATCTATGCAATTAAATCCTCAGCCGACGCTCCACTGCATTCAATTGCACTCAGCTCTGTTTAATGTTTTGGCATTGTAGTTAGTGGGATTTATAATTGCAATGGGTTGGATGTAGGCTGAGTCCCATCACCTTGCCCAGTTCATGGTTTCAAGTCATATTTCTGGATTGCCATCGCTCATTTGAGCTCTCGACCTCCATCGTTTTGCCCTCCTCCTCCAGACTATCTAATTCTATGCCTTTGGTTCAAATTTCCTTTGTCCTTCCATCATCCTTGGTGCTCTTGGCCTCCCTCGCCTAGCACTCACCCTTCATTCCACTTTTGCGCTTGGATCTGGCTCGAACCSTCTCCTTCGCCCAATAGTTTCCTCGAGCTCCACCTATGGTTTTTGGTGTTTGTCTAGATGTCTCGCATTCGGGGTAAATCTAAACGGGGGGTGGTCTGGTATGCTTCAAGAGGTAGAGGCTCGAGAGGCTGAGGCCATGGAAAGAAGACTCTCCAAAGATTGCCTCAGAACTTTGCTCGTGACTCCACCCCGGAGCTTCCCCTTGCCTTAACTCGTGCCAACTCTCCCGACCACCCTCCTGAATGAGCCAATACTCTAGAATTACCTCCCTTGTCTTCTCCTTATGCCTATAGAGTTGAATGGTTTGAAAGCCATGGAAATTCCCTGGGCTTCGCTCCAAAGCTCAGTCCGGAGCCGTCGTCTCCTCACTAGCCTCCACCTCTCCCTCCTCCACCCTCTGCTCCCCCCATTTCGTCAGCCCCTCTCTTTTCTTTGTCCTCCCCCCTCCCCTCACTCGAATCCCCCTCCTCATCCTCTGATTCACCCCCACCCCCTCCACCTCCTTTTTCTTTCACTCATTGTGCTGAGATGGAATCTCTGAAGGACTCTTTGGAGTTCATCAATCGTGTTATTAAGGATTTCAATTGCACCATCAAATAGATGTAGAACAGGGAAGAAGACCAGAATCATCGTGAGGAGATCTTGATGTCTCTTCTATGGGATCTCAGGAAAATTACTCCGGACACAGGTTCTCTAGGCAAGGACAATGCGCAAGAACGAAGGAACGAGTAGCGGCCCAACCCCAACTCTGGGTAGCTTCCTCTTGCTCAAGTTTCCAAAGGTTTTATGTCTCTAGACAACATAATTTACAAGGTTTTTGCCCTGTGTGGATTCCTAGTTCTAGGTGTATACAATTTTAGCTCCTTTAAGTTTTTTGAATTTTGCATGAACAGTCTAGCTTACAAAATTTTCGCCCTGCATTGCAACCTAGAACAAGTACTTCACAGTTTATGCTCTTTACAGTTTTTTTGTAAGTTTTGCATGGACACTTTGAACCTTAATGGGCATGTGGCAGCATTGGTTTCCCACCTGGGAAATGTTGCCACAGCCTCATGGGATAGCATGACAGCTGTAATTTTTTTTTCTTATGCAGGACCTAATTTATCTTCTAACTTACAAAAAACAAATATACAAATGATCATTTATTAAAGAAATTTTAATCTATAAATATATAAAATTAATTTATATAAAGAACATGTGTCTTCTTCTAAAAGGTTAGAGGTTCAAATCAAGATCAGGTAGGGTATGTACACCTTCCTAAACTTTAGTAGTAAAAAATTGTTGGGTGGAGGGGGTCCCTTGTCCCACAAAAAGGGGGTCATATACAAAACTTTGGTGTCTAAATTTGGTGTGATATTAAAATTGAATATATATATATATATATATATATATATATATATATATATATATATATATATATATATATATATATATATATATATATATGGGTGAGTGAACGAAGTTGGAAGACGATAAATTGGAAACAAGGTGAGAAGGAACGCACACGCATTCTTGATGTAAGAGGTTAAAAAACCCATGAACCTCCACTCAATGTGCCACATAGGAACATTCCTAGGAACACACATGTGTTCCTGTCGTTCTATTTTAAGGGCATGCATGCACACTTTGTGGTCATTTGGACCACAATGTGCCTCACATTTTCAAACTAATTGAGCAAATTGAAGAAGCGGAAAGAAGGAGAGAGGTCTGGAAGCATCCATTAGTAACCAACCAATAAAGCAAGAGGTATACAAGCAAGAGTTCTTGTTAGTAAGTAACCAACCACCATTCTTGTGACTCCCTATTTGTAATTATAAACACTAGTGAATCACATGGTGAGGTGCTAGGTTTGATTTTACTAGTGCTAAGAAGTGCTTGAATCTCTATGTTGATAAGTAAGTGGGTGTGTTGGGAAGGGAGGCATCAAAGACTAAATTAATTTCATGTTAGATATGTTTTGGAGGGGGAAATCCTTAGGGTTTAGTAAAAATATCATTATAATATATGAGAAGAGGTGTAAGGGAGTCCAGAGATTGAGTAGTTTGATCAAGTTTGGCTTCACAGATGACACAAATGTGTAATAATTTATGGAGTGCTTGTGCTATTTTAGGTGTGGCTAAGGAATGAAAGTAATATTTGCGGCTATCTTTAGTGAGGGTGTTATATTTCATGAGAGACACATATTGAATGGTGTAGATAAAAGTAGTATGTCTTACCCAATATCAATTTTGCACAATCTAGGGGGTGGCATTGTAGAGAATAGTTTCATGGAGTTGGAGATTGATAGAAAAGTAGAACTTCAAATTTCTAAGAAACAAATATGGATTGACCACCTTCATTTACCTATCCTAAGTGGTAATGGTTGGAGTAAAGAGTGAATGGAAGAGTCAACTCTAGCTAATTAAACATTTGATAAAAAAATATGCATGCAACCATGTACAATTGAAGTATGAATAAAGTATATTAATATTAAGCACATCTCATATTTAAGCTCTACCCCTTATCCTTGCATGGGAGGCCAATACCACATTAGTATTACAAGGGCCTTTGCGTGACCTTCTAAGAAATGTACTATATTTATTAGTAAATTTTAATAGTGAAGGAAATACAATTTCATATGAACATATTATGAATTATGAATGCAAGTTATAATTACTTACAATTGTTCACAATGATGTTGTTTGTAGGTTGTTCCACTCACCTTTGAAGAAGAAGAAACTTGTGGAATTGGTATAATATTCTTACATTGTCTCAAAGACAAGTCACGTATGTATTTGTGATTATTTTGTTGTTTTTTTTAATTTCTTAAACTATATATTTTCATTTTTATATCTTTTATTTTAATTAAAAAAATCGACCTAAATTATATGAACTCCCTGATCAAATTGTAGAAGAATAATTAAGATGGAACCTGGAGGAAATAAAAACCCCACACAAGTAAACGAAGGTGCAAAAAAACCTAATCCACCACAACCACCAAACGTAAACACAAATTGATGAAGGGTTGACCACTTTGAGATCAATTGTCCATGGATTAAGGGGTACAAGAGAGCCTAGTTGATTGTCATTGGACACTTCATTGGATGCCCTTGTATTGTCCATTGCAAGTGCCCAAGGTAAATTAACTAGTATTTATGAATACATGGCTATGATGTTCTAGTATTACATGAATGGATTCGATAAAAACCAAGTCAAAGAATTGAATATTTCGAAACAAGATTTGATGTCTTTATTTATTGATCCTAGATCTAGACTACAATCACCTATCAACAAGAAACATATTTGTATGGATTGGTGCATCCATCCTAAATTTAGTGATAATTGGATGGAGAGATGGTTCATGGTGTTTGACAATCCTACCTACAATAACAAGGAGGTGCCTGTTGGATCATGTTGTCATTGATTCCAATGGTTTGATTGATTGAAGTCATTGATTGTTGTCAATTGATTGATTGATGCCAATGGATTTATTGATTGATGATTGATGTAATATAATATGTATTTTCCGTGATGATAATGCATAGATGAAGATGGATCGATGAGTTGTCATTGATATGATGAAGATGGATCAATGAGTTGTCATTGATACATGATGAAAATGGATCGATGTTGTTTCATTGGTATATGATGCATTGTTGGAAAATGTATAGATGACTCATTATTGTCTTATCATGATTGATAAGGTGCACAAATGGATGAACTCCAAAGTGGTCCCCTTATGGTGAAATCCCTCACTGGAAGATGCTTTGCGGATTGAGTTATCCTAGAATAATGGTTGGAGGACCCATGCTCTCATTATTGTCTTATCATGATTGATAAGGTGCAAAAATGGATGAACTCCAAAGTGGTCCCCTTATGGTCAAATCCCTCATGGGAAGATTCTTTGTGGATTGAGTTATCCTAGAAGAATGGTTGGAGAACCTATTCTTGTATGTGGAATAATGAGATGAAGATCAAGGAAATTGTTGGTGAAACTATCCTAGATATATAGTGCTTTTCATGCCATTTCCAGTGGTATGTGGAATGTCACATAACTACTCATGGTTTGAGAGTTATGGCCTTACAAAGATGAAGGACCCCCACACGAAGGCTTGAAGCCCCCAAGGTCAAAGAAGTCAAAGTGACCTAGAAATGGGTTAATATTATTTAAATGATAAAGTAAAGTGACAAATTCAAGGTGTGTTATTTAAATAATAAAGAGAAGTGACAAAATCAAGAAATGATAAAGTAAGGTGACAAAATAAAGAAGGAATATTTAAATGATAAAGTATTGGAGAACTTTCTATTTATGGAAAGTGCTTAACCCTAAAATAAGGAAAATAGGTTAAGTGACCTAGAAATGGGTTAAGTGACCTAAAAATGGGTTAAGTGACCTAGAGGATGAAATTATAAGTAAGATAGCAATGGTCTCTTGTAGATCATCGTTTTTGTGGATCAATGGAGAGCTTCTTGTGAGAATATCTTTTGGAGTATTGGTGGAGAGCTGCTTGTGAGAGATTCTTGAGAATTTTTGGTATGGAACACTTGAGAATATTGAATATATATAGGTTACTAAGGTAACCAAAGGTATATAAGCCGAATTTCAGAAGGAAGGTGAAGAAAAGAGAGTCGGAATTCAAGGGAGGATAAATTCTTTTCATGATGCTTTTTAAGGTATGTTATTTACAGGTCATCTCACCATTTTCGTAATACCCTTTTTTATATAATTATTAAGACCATGAGATTTATATTCCATTGAGGAAACATATCCAAGTATCTATGGTAAAAAATTCATCTTTTGGGTCGTTGTAGTTTTGGAGATAAACTCAGTGGAAAATAGGGTTTGTGGCTAGTCCTGAAACTAGTCTAAAACAGGTGTTTCGGGTAAAAGTGTCATAACTTCTTCATAACAGATACAAATTCAATGAGACCAATTGTGTTGGTTATATTACAGTATGTAGTATTTTTTTTAATAGTTTTGAATTTATTCAACAAATATTCTATGCAGGGAACTCTCTACAAGGTCGCTCTCTAGAATAAGCCAGAATTCAACAAGGTTTTCCATTTTTGCTATAACTAATTTTCTGAGAGGTTCCAACTAGTGACACCTAGAGGAATTGCATAAAAAAAAATGAAGAAAATTGTGTATCATTTTCATATCTTTATTCATTACAGGTACAAAGTTATGATTATTTCAAGTTAGGGTTGTTGACTAATCAGAAACTAGTCATGGTTGAGACAAGCAGTTGATGAGTTGGCACATACATGAGGTGTATAGTTGATGATGTTGGTACATATTGATGAGTCATTGTTGATGAGTATTTGACACATGATTGGTATATACTTGGTACATGGTTGGATGC
>ML781962.1:686025-725390 GCA_009831015.1 Picea engelmannii | reverse complement strand
CCCCGGATTGAAGTCCATAATAAAAAGAAAAATTTTACATACATCTTTTGTTCCTTGTGTTCCTTATGGAGATGATTTGTTGATGATATATTGCTGATATATGTTGCTAATATGTATTCACATCTAACTGATTATTAATAACAGCAATGAGTAATGAGTAAATGTCTAATTCTAACTAATGAGTTTTGTGTAAGAGAGAAGTTTTGGAAAAAGTATCCCCACACTCACTCACCCCCCCTCTAAGTGTGGTAGGTGTGTCCAACAGTGCCTCTATATTTTCTTAGGAAATTATGGGAAGTATTTATTTTGGTTCACCATGTCAGCTACTTTGACATTGGTGATTTATAGGGGGTGAGTTGAGAGTTTGCATAAAGCGCAGGCATTCTAGGAATGACCCTATTTTAGGTCCTTGTCCTCCCAGGAGAATTCCTAACCCTCCTTCCAAGAATCCTCCCATCGCATAGGGAATGTAGAAGGCACATGTATTTTTATCAACGTTGACTCATAGTCTAGTGTAGCATGGGATTTTTGTTTCACTATCTTGGCAGGAGGTGTCTACTAGTGACATTGGGAGAGGGGTTGGACCTTCAACCCCTACAACAAAGTGCAGCTAGGAGAGGGAATATGGATAGAAAATTTGTTCATGTGAGCCTCATAAATTCTTGAGTTGTGGGAAGGATTTTTATGGGTCGATGGAGGCTAGTGGAAATCATAGTTTCATAGAGGATGTTAGTATCTTAACCATATATATGTTCTTTGTCATGATATATATATATATATATATATATATATATATATATATAGTATTATTTGTATTTATTTCAATATCTTATTGTATGATGTTTTACAATTGTTATGCCCCTATAGCATACTCTCTACGTTGATATATGCCTCAATATCTATCTCCACCATTGATGTAGAAGTAGAGGAATCATATTCATTCGGGGTATTGCATAAATAGGTATGTGTCACATTTGATAAATTCACCATAGTGATTTATTTATTTTATGGCATCCTCAAATATAATATTCTTGTGTTTCTACATGTTGCAATACCATACAGTGATGAGAGATGTCCACCTGGGATGGAAAATTCACCATAATCATAGGTGTCATGTTTTGAGTTAACATTCATTTAAATATCATTTTTTTTCTATTTATGTTGTCAAATTTTACTCTTTTTACTAATAAAAATATTATTAATATGTATGCAGGTTGTTGATTGTTTCTCCAGTTACAAGGCTAGTCCAATCCTTGGGCACCCTGCCACGGCTCTTGAGTTACATTTTTCTAGTACAAGAGTTATACCATCCCTTTTACAACCCATGGGGGTTTATCTCCGCTCACCCCCACCATATTTCATCATAGGCATCCTCAATGGTTTCACCCGCATATCACCCACCCACAACACCTTTTTCATCACATCCATCCACAATGGATGCACCCATATGCCACCCACCCCCCTATTGTTTCCATACGTGCCATCCACTGAGGCTACCACAGTAGATGTTGCCTCAGAGAAAGTTGTATAGATGAGCACTCCACCTGCCAACAACTCTCCACCATTTCCTTTTTTATTTATGGTGAGATAATGTGTTGATGATAAATTTTAATGTGTGATGAATGGAATTGATTTTATGCATATTTGTTTAAATTTCATGATTTAATCCTTACAACTGACAAAATGTGGAATTTTTGAGATATTAGGGTCATGGATGAGGGTAACACCCTCGCTATTGTCAATATCATCTGCAGTGAGTTGTCATATGTTGAATTACAAAGTATCATTTTGTAAGTCTTTTAATTCATCGTGGAAAAAAACTTATAAGAATGTTGTTTATTTTTCAAGGCTCCAGAGTGATGAACCATGCCCAGGTGCAAAACCACTCGAGGTGCTTCTTCGAGTAAGAGAAGAAATATCAATTTCCAGGATTCTCCTGAGCGTGGCGACGGTGGGAGTGGTCAATGAGTGACCAATGACTATCATTTTGTATCTAGGCCACCATATGGCAATTTTTATGTTAGGGAACTTGCTGTCATTTTGTATATTGGGAATGATGTTCCATTTTGTAAAAACTATATAGTTTAGATGATGTTGAGTACACACACACACACACATATTTCATGGCATGTTTTTTATGAATTTCATTGCTTGTTTATTTTATGTTGATAAATGTATGGTCCTTAACTAGATTTGGGTAAACATGTAGCTTTTATTTTGCTAGTTACAATAATGTGGAATGTATGTCATACAAACCATTGATAATATCAATCCTTCTTTCTCTCTTATTATATCGTACAACCCACTCTAATCAATATCTTGTAAAATTGAAGGTTAAATATATCAAACTTAGTTATATGCATGTGCCCAAATGATTAAAATCATATGGTACAAATGAAACATAGGTATAAGTGAGACTTACTGCAATTTTTATGGGAGAACTTGATGAACTTGTAAATATTTCAAAGAAAATTTTAAGGGCTAAATTTTTCCATTTGGCTATTTTTCCATTTAATGTATTAAAGAAAAAACACTATTCACCAATTTCCATTTTCTCTTAAAGTGTTAATGTCAAAAAACAATTTCAACCATAAAATACTAATGGAAACCTATATTAAAGGATTTTCATCTTAATATGGTCATAATAATGTCTAAAAATACATCGAAACAACTTTATTAACTTGATATAAGAAAATTATATATTTTTCCTTTTGCAATTTTCCTCGTAATTGTGCCGTGTTTCAAAACCACACTACATTGGTTCTTGTGACACCTAATTGACCTTCCATTCTATTTCCTTTCCTTACCTTGTCATTCCTTTCCTTCCCTTTACTTACCATGTCTAGCCTTGCATTGCCTTTCCTTTCCTTGACTCGCCATGCCATGCCTTGTGATTCCATTCCTTGCCATGCCTTTCCTTCCCTTGCCTTCCCGTACCTTCCCTTCATTTTCATTCCATGCCAATTCTTTCCATACAATTCATTTCCATGTGTTCCCTTGACATGCCTTGTCTTTCCATGCCTTTCCATGCCTTGCCTTACCTTTCCTTCCCTTCCCTTGTTTTGGCATGCCTTGTCTCTCCATGACTTGTCTTTCCTTACCTTGTGTTTCATTTTCTTCCCATGCCTTGTCTTTACATGCCTTGCCTTTCCATGCAATGTATACCCTTTCCTTTCCATTCCTTTCCTTACCATGTCTCGCTTTTCCATGTCTTTCCTTGCCTTTCCTTTCCTTTCCATGTCATTCCTTTCCTTTCCATGTTTTCCCCTTCCTTGCCATGCCTTTCCTTGCCTTGTGTTGCCTTATCTTGCTATTCCTTTCCATGCCTTTCCTTTCCATGGATTTCCTTTCCTTTCCTTTCTTTGCATTTCCTTGCCTTGCCTTGCTATACCTTATATCTAGATCTAAACCTATACCTACACCTTGTCTTTCCATGTCTTTCATTTTCTTGACATGTCTAGACTTCATTTTCCTTCCAATGCCTTTCCTTGCCTTGACTTGCCATGCCATATTTTCCCTTGCCATGCCTTGCCTTTCCTTGTCATTCCTTTCATTTCCTTTCCTTTCCTTTCCATGTCTAGCCTTTCCTTTCCTTTCCTTGCATAAAATTTCCTTTCCGTACCTAAACCTAGAAATAGACATATATCTTGCCTTTCCATTCCTTTCCTTTCCATGTCTAGTCTTTCCTAGCCTTGCCATGTCTTACCTTATGTTTCCTTGCCATTCCATGCCTTGTCTTGCCTCACATTATCTTTCCTTTCCATACCTTGTCTTTCCTTACCATGCCTTGTCTTGCCTTGGCTTGTGTTGCATTTTTTTGTCATGCCTTTCCTTTACTTTCCTTCCCATACCATGCCTTTCCTTTCCTTTCCATGTGTTTCATTTTATTTCCTTTCCTTTCCATACCTAGACCTAGATCTATACCTATACCTATACCTTTTGCTTCCATGCCTTGCCTTTCCTTACCATGCCTTACCTTTCCTTTCCATGTATAGCCTTTCATTGCCTTTCCTTCTTTGCCTTGCATTGACTTTCCTTTCATGGAATTTCCATGCCATGCTTTTCCTTTTCATGCCTTTTCTTTCCTTGAAATGCCTTTCATTTCCTTTCCTTGCATTTCCTTGCCTTGTCTTGGCTTTCCTTTCCTTCCCTTAGATTTCCTTTCCCTACCATGTCGAACCTTAGCTTGGCTTGCATTTCCTTTCCTTTCCTTAACTTTCCATTCCATGCCTTTCCATTCCATGCCTTTCCTTACCATGCCTTTCCCTGCCTTGCATTTCCTTGCCTTTCCTTTCCATACCTATACCTAGACCTAGACCTATACCTTTCCTTCCCATGCCTTTCCTTTCCATGCCATGCCTCACATTTCCTTTCCTTTCCTTCCATTAGCTTGCCTTGCCTTTTCTGTCTTGTCTTGTCATTCCTTGTCTTTCCTTGCCCTATGTTACATTGTATTTCCATGTCTTGTCTTGGCTTGCATTACCATGCCATGCCTTTCCATTCCTTGCATTGCCTTTCCTTTCCTTTCCATACCTAGACCTATACCTAGACCTTGCCTTTCCTTACCATGCCATTCCTTTCCTTTGCTTGTCATGTCTAGCCTTTCCTTGCCTAAGATCTACTTGCCTTGCCTTGAATTTCCATGCCATGCCTTGCCTTTACATTCCTTTCCTTTCCTTTCCATGCTTTTCATTTACTTTCCTTTCCTTCCATTGCTTCCCCTTTCCTTGACATGCATTTCCTTGCCTTAACATATCTAGCATTTTCTTTCCTTACATTTACTTTCCTTCCCATTCCATGCCTTGACTTGGCATGCCTTTCCATGCCTTGCATTGCCTTCCCATGACTTGCATTGTGTTTCCTTTCCTTTCCATACCTAGACCTATACCTATACCTATACATTTCGTTTCCATGCATTTCCTTTCCTTTTATTTGCATGTCTAGCCTTTCCTTGCCTTTCATTACCTTACCTTTACTTGAATTTCCATGCTATGCCTTGCTTTTCCATTCCATGCCTTTCCTTTCCATTCATTGCATTGCCTTTCCTTTCCTTGCATTGGAATGCCTTTCCTTTCCTTGCATTGGAATGCCTTTCCTTTCCTTTACTTTCCTTAACTTTTCATTTCTATCCTTTCTTTTCCTTGCATTACATTGCCTTTCCTTGACTTTCCATGCCATGCCTTGTCTTTCCATGCCTTACCTTTCCATTCCTTGCCTTGAATTTCCATGTCTAGCCTTACTTTGCATTGCATTGCCTTACCTTGCATGGAAATTCTTTGTGGGTTCATTTCCTTGCGTTTGAGCCTGCGTGATCTTCTCCCTGAGTGTGTCCAATGCCTGCACTGAATTCTCATCATTGATCATCTCTGCACACTCTGCCTGAGTTTGTGCCATGTTCTTCATTATTTCTTCTGCTTGTGCAATGACCTTCGTTGCCCGCTCTTGGAGCGGTTCCATTTTATCTTGGAGCTCCTTCTTCTATGATTGTGTGACTATGAGTTCTTCCTGCATCTTCTTCATATCCTATGCTCCTTTGAAGCACTCAGTGATCGACATCGTCTTCTTCCTCGACATGAGGCCTTGGATAGTTGCGCTCATCCTCTCCTCTTCCTGGTCCCACTATTGGACCTGTTGATCCTCCTCGAGCTTCGTCCATAGTTGTGATGCTTTATCGAACAAGTCGATAGTTGCGTGGACTTGTCATTCAATTTCCTCTATCTTTGTTGTTTCTTCCTACTTCCTCTGCTCCTTCACCTTCGGGGGAGTGGTAGGTATGAGTTTTTCCCAAAGGTGCTCAATCTCCTTCCTGTATTGATCGATTGTTTGCACAATCTTATCAATCTTCTGCGTCGTCATGAGCTCTATTGTCTGCGCTCTCTTCGGTATTTTCTCATAGGCTACAACCAGTCTCTGCTCAAGCCTATCCATGTGGTCTTTCTCATCTTTGGTCGCGAGCTTGAACTGCTTGAGCACCAATTCCAACTCTTCCCTGTTGTCCTTCATCTGCTGCAATTTCTCTACGTCTGTTTGTGCACATGATTGTACCTCCTGTGTGACAATGACTTGCATTTTATACAAGGCCTTGGTTGGTATTCACGTCATTACCAACTATATTTGGGCCAAGTCCTTCAAGGGTGTCTAACCCAAAATTTCATCCATGCGCAACATGCTGGTTGTGACGTGAAATGTCGATCTTGGTTGTGTTTTTGTCTATATCCTATCATGCTTGCTCGATCTAGCCACGGATCCTATCTGTGATTTTGTTGGGACTAATTCTATTCCTCTGTTGTCCCTATATGTTTCTCTAATTTACTCAAGGATATGCCTCATGTCTTCCAACTCATCCTACACCCTATCCCTTTAGCACCGAGCTTCGTCAAAATCTTACATTGTTCGATCCTGGACCATCTGGGCTACGAAGTCCATGTCATCCTTTGTGATCGTGTATTATAGTGGCATTTTGTGCACCTTATCTTTATTGCGCGCACCCCCTGTTTGTATGACTGGCCTCTTGGTCTAGCCTTTCTCCTACTGAGTAGCACTTCATCTGGTCCCCTATATTGTCTCAGTCTATTTTTCCTGTTCCTGTGGCACCTGGGTGTTGTTCTTCTTCCCCGCCTGGGTTCCTTTCTTGGACACACCCCCTTTATTCTGTTGCGTTGGGTTCCGACCTGTCCTTGTCTTCTTGGGTGTTGTTTTTTCTCTTGCAAGTGTTTGTTCCTACCCTACTTTAGCCTCCTTATCTGCGAGCATCCCTTGATTCAAGAATGGAATCCTTTAGTCATTGTTCCAATCCCTGATGGACATTTCTACGTCCTCTTCCTTGAGGTAGTAGCGTAGTTGTATCCATTAGTTCTCGGGATCCTTCCATGCTTGGATCCACATTGTATTCTTGGTCACTTTGAAGTTGGCTATGCCCTGATACTGTGCAAACACTTATGGTGTAATCCGCTAAGTGTTGGCGATGATTTCCTACAGGTCATTATTCTTGGGTTCTAAAGTGCTCCCCGGCGATAGGTATCACGCTACGTGATAGGGATTGGATCTCGTGGAAATGAATGAATACTTAGGGTCATTCCATCCAACCAAGGCAATCAGGATGAGTAGCCATGAATAGTGAAATTATGTCCCCAGGCCCTGCATGTCCTTTCAATCTTACAGGAACCGATTGAAAAGGTGCCGGGCCTAGCTGAGTGTGATGCCCTCCTCACACTATGTTGCAGCTGCGATGACCCCGACAGGGACTTCCTCCTTGTGACATTTCTTGAGTAACTTGCACAGCATGATTTTTGTGGCCATCCTTTTCACTGCATCGCTGATGTGATTAATTATGATTCCACATGACCCTCTTTCTGTACCATACTTATTATTCATTTCCTCGACTAGTGCCTTCTCCTTTGTCCTGTCATCAAGGAATTGCGTGGGAGTCTCCCCCCATGTTGGAAGCCCTGTGATGTATGCAATGAGATCGACGTCTATCAAGACGAGTTGTTCCAGCCACAGGTATCCTCCGTGGGTGACTGCCATCAGTTGCTTGACATCGTTTTTTGTGTCTCAGCCCCTCCCAAAGTGTGGGATGTCCAGCAAGCCTAAAAGCACAGTTTTGGCCAGTTCGGTTGCCCATTGTCTTGGTTGGTTAACTAGTTCACCAAAGGGTCCTGTCCATGTCTGTCACATCGTGGTCTGGAAACTTGTCCATGTTTTTCACATCGTGGAAACTTGTCCATGTCTGTCACATCATGGTCTAAGTAGTGCAATTTCTCCACATGGCCTAATATATTTCCCATGACACACATGCCATCTGGAATGCACGGATAGACTATGGTTGTGGAGGCGTGCTTGTGCAATGATATTTCTACTAGATGTTTTCCCTTTCGTTGTGGTGTCGGACTCGAGGTTCCAGCCTCCATTGTTCGTTCTTCTGCATACTCCTCTGCTTGGCCAGTGACATCTTCGATTTTTCCCTCTTGTGGTTGTCCTAGCGTGGTTGTGTGTGACCTTTCTAGCATGGCCATTTCTTCCTAGTTCAGAACCATCCCATTGACTCTCGGGTATTCTTTAGGGTTTTTCGGGGTGTGAATGATTTCTTGTGTCCTTAGCCTGTTGGACCTATCCTATTTCCAACATATTAATGTCCATGCCCACTGGTGTTGTCTGTTGGGTTTCCTCCACCACTGGTGTGGGGCTTCCTGGTTCTATGCTGGGCAATAGGATTTCATCCTAGTTGATGAATTCTATAGGTTGAGGTGGTTGTTGTTCACTTCCCTATGGCTGTGGTGGTGCTCTTAAGTTGCTTCGAGGTCGTCTACAAGTCTGGCTCGACGCTCTGAGTTTGGGTGGTGCCATAGTGGTAAGGGTATTCTCCATCGAGCTTAGTTGGCTCTGTAACTTCTGCAAACTCGCTCTCTACTCTATATACTCTATCGTTGTATTCTTTTATCAATTTCATAATAACCCTTCTAATCCTGGCGTGCTTCCCTTATATAGACATGAGGTGAAAATTATCAGAGACATTACCCAACTTGCGTTTTGAATGCACTGGTACTTCCCGCGTACTTGCCATTGAATTCCCTTGTCATCGCTAGTTGGCGTGATTAATGCGGCATCCCATCAATCATTCTTGTCATTCAATTTTGATATCCTCCATCTGTTGGCGCTTATTTTTCGTACCCATCATTTCTGTTGTTTCCTCCTTTTAGTGATGTTGGTCCTTTCTCCACCGTGTTGGCCTTTTCGAGTGCCCGTGCCCATTCTCTTTTCTGCGCGCTATGCCTTTGTTTCTATATTTTGGTGTCTAGCATGGTAACCCCTTTGTTTTTGTTTTTTTTAAGTGTTAGGAGGTCGACTATCCCTATATAGCTTCAGTCGACTTCCATTGGTCATCCCTCTAAGTTTTCTTCCTCCTAAATTCTTCAACTGTACAGCTCCCCCATATGTGACAGTCTTTACTTCGTATGGTCCTAACCAATGCATTCTGATTTTTCCTCGGTGCTGAAGAGATTTATTGTCACACACCAAGACTATGTCTCCTTCCATGAAATTTTTCCTTTTGATATATTTGTCATGCCAAGATTTGTCCCTTTATTTTTTTACTTATCGGTCAAACCCTACTAGAATCCTATCTTCCTCCATGACCATCAACTGATTTATCCTTTCATGTGCTGCACCTCGCTCTGCCATGTTTGTAACTGTCGCTACACACAAACTAGGTACCAAAAACTCTAATGGCACCACTGCTTCTTTTCCATACACCAATCTAAATGGTGTATGTCCTGTCAAATTTTTGCATGTGGTCCTGTACGTCCACAATATTGTTGGTATCGTCAAGTCCCAATAATCCCTATTAACACTGCAGATATTTGTCAGCACATTTTCAAGGATCTTATTAAAGGATTCCACTGTTCCATTTACTTGAGGATGATATGGTGTACTCTTTTGATGGTAAAATTCAAACTCCTCAAGCATGGCCTTAATAGTGTTGTTAATGAAGTGAGTGCCTTGGTCACTCATCAAAATTCTTGGGCAGCCAAATATAGTGATCACTTGATCAAACAAGAAGTGTGTTGTTTTCTCTGTGCTGCAATATTTTACTGGTGTTGCTTCTGCCCACCTTTTTATGTATTTTTTCGCAGTGATAATGTATCTCACTCTTTACCTTTTTGTTGGTGGGTTAATTGGGCCCACAAAATATATTTCCCACTTTTCGAATACCTACAAGGTTACTTGTGGTCTCAGGGGCATCTCGTCCCTTCTATTCGGTTTACCAACCCTCTGACATACATCGCATTTCTAGCAGTAATCCTTTGAGTCTCTGTGAATGATCGACCACCATAGTCTTGCGCGCCATACCTTCTACATGGTATATTTTCGTGCATAATGTCCTCCTGTTGTTCCCTCATGGGCTTCTGCTAAAATCCTTGGTATTTCATGTTCTAGCACACATCTTCTCAAGATGATATCTGCACCCATTTTGTATAAGTGTCCTATAATCAATTGGTAGTTTGCAACCCTGACTACCAGATTTTTCTTCTGTGCAGTGCTGAATTCCTATTGCGTAGCCCTGGTACTCAAGTGTTGGTTGATGTATGTGAAGTATTCATCGGCTATATGGAATTAAAATAGTTGTGCATCATGAAAGTTTTCCTCGAGATTCATAGTTTCCTCCCCATTAGTGATCCTCGATAGATGATCAAGTCCTACGTTCAACTTCCCTTGTTTGACTATTACTTCAAAGTCAAATTCCTAGAACAACAATAACCATATACAAATTCCCCCCCAACACTGGCTTGTTGACAAGGTATTTGAACACTTAATGGTCTGTGAACATATTGAAATGATTTCCCAATAAATAATTCCTAAACTTGTGGAGTGTGTAGACCATAGCTAAGCCTTCCCTCTTTGTGTTTTTGCAGTTCTTCTCTGATTCTAACAATTTTTTTCTAGCAAATGCTACCAGCTGGTCCAATTCTCCTGATCATGGTTGTGCCAGAATATCTCCAAGTGCTATGTTCGATGCATATACATGTACGTGGAATGTGTTTTCCCAATCATGGAATACGAGCATTGGTGTGGTTACCATCATCTCTTTCAAGGTGTCCAATCCATGTTGACAGTCCTCATTCCAATGAAACTTGTTGTCTTTTCTTAGCAATTTCTCCATTCGCACAGTGATCTATGCATACCCCTTTATAAACTTTATGTAGTATTATGTGTGTCCCAATGTTGCTCTTAAGTGGTGGACTATGTTTGGTGGTGGTAGTTTAACAATTACTGCAATCTTGGCAGGATCTACTAGCAAGCCTTTCTTGCATATGATATGGCCCAATAATATCCCAAAAGGTGTTATGAAGATGCAATTCTCGATATTTAACGATATCTAACACTGCCTGCATATTTCTAACATTATCCTCAACACCCCTACATGGTCTTTCAACAGACTTTAGACTGTCCAATCATCCATATATACCTCTAGAAACTGGTGGATGAATTATTTGAATGCAACCATGACTACTCTGGAAAATATTGTTGGTGGATTATTCAGTCCAAACGGCATGACTGTATACTGGTAGGATCCCTATTCTATGGAAAAATTGGTATTGTATCTGTCTTCCAGTGCTACCTCAATCTGATGGTATCTTGAGAATCTGTCGGTGAATGAATAAGATCCCTTCCCTCCTACATTCTCCCACACCTCATCTATGAAAGGAGTAGGGAACAGGTCATGTAGGCATGCATCATTCAACTTTCTTAGGTTGACACACATACTTATTCCACATTTTTTCTTCTCCTGAAATACCATTAGGATTACACATTCGGACTGCTCTATTGGTTCTATGATTCCAACCTCCAACATCCCATCAATTTCATCTTTGAATTTTTTCTTATCGATCGGATTTAGTCTATATGGTTGTTGTTTGATTGGTCTTGTCTCAATTCTAAGCGGTATATTCATTTTTCCTATCTCTCCTGCTATGCCTTTAATTTATGTGAACGTTGTTGGGAATAGGTCGTTGTACTCGAGCAGTAAATCTGTTATACTTTCCTCTATTTTCTCATCCCAATAGTCTCCAATGTTGACTTTCTTCACCCTGATCGGCATAGTGATTACTTTTAATTCTATAGGTGGACCTTCCACTTCTCTTTCGCCTTCAATTTCTTCAATATGAATATCATGCGGCTCATATTCATCTGGTGCTTCTTCCTACATGTTGTAGCATGAAAATAGTTCTTTTACTTTCTGTATGTTTTGTTGTTGTTCTTCTATCATGAGTTCAACTTCCAATTCTTTAATGAATATCACCCCTCTGATTTTTTTAAATGTTGCATCTATGTTGGGGTTCTGGTGATCAAATGAGAAAGTGATTGTAAAGTTATGTTGTAATATTTTCCAGTTCATAGTTCCTCTGCATATTTCCATGTCTATATACCAGTTCGTTGGGATGCCTTCTAATGTGTAAACAAACTGATGGGGCCAGTCCTCCAGTGGTATCATTTTCCATAACGCTCTACACTTCTCCAAGTGTTCTGTTGGTGCCCCATGTCCATCATATTTCTATAGTTGGTTGCTTCCTTGTTCTGTTCCAAACCTAATGCACAGTAACCGATTACATTGGTACTAGTCTTTAATTGTTTCTTTGTGCACACCCCACCATCTTGCATGTGTTTCCTTGAGTGCTATATCTAGGGATAAGAGCCTCTAGTTTTCTACCACTTCATATTTTTACCATGTTAAGAATACTTCTAATTCATTTACCCCATGGAATCTAGGAGGTTCCATTATCTCCATACCTACCCATCTCACTGCACGGTCTATTCTTGCGCATCTTCTTAGGGAGACTTCGTGTAGCCTCTGTTGCCAATTTTCTAAGCCTTTATCTAAGTCTGATGCACATGAGGTGATGCTTCACCAACTAATTACCCCATCTGCATTTGGGTCCACGTAATCTTCATCTCATGCAGTTTTTCTGTACAACTGGTTAATTTCCTCCAAGTCCAAGAAAGTAGGTTCTACAAACCTTTCCCCTTATGATGGGTCCAATGGCGTAATGACTCTATATTCTCATGACTCGAAGGTCATCTTCCTAGTATTTAAGTTTATTATGGTCTGGTTATCAAATTCTCAATCCAATCCAAGCAATGTCAGATACGGTGTTATGCCATCCACTATCTCGATTACTTCGAAGTCGGCTTTAGTCCGCACTTTATCCAGATCTACTATCACTCCTTTTAGTCTTCCAATTAGTAGAACTATGTGTTGATTTTCTAGTTTCAGCTGAATAGGTGAGTATCCTAATGTGGGTTCTCCCATACATTGCCATGTATTTTTAGGTAATACATTTACTTAAAATCCTAAATCCAGTATAATATCTCCAATGTTGGCGTTAAGTCTGAATTCCCTATTTGTTCTTCTTCTTGTATGCATATGATTAACTATATTATATTCTAGATTTCCTTCTGCCTCTATGATACATATTTCTAGCATATTTTGTAATACTTTAATAGAGGATGGATCATTTAGTAGTCTAACAAAGGATTGCAAAAAACCTTTAATCGTACTTACTTGTCCCAATGGATTTGTTTCTTCAGTGTGATCCAGTGATGGAGGCATATCATACGCTAGTACTTCCTTACTATACTATGCATTTGATGTCGATGCAATGTCTGGCTTCATGAATTCCTGTTTATCTTTCTTTAATATATCCTTTTCTTTTTGCGCATCAAACTGCTTCTTTGGTTCAACATTTTTTTTCACCCATTGGTGTTGTACTGGATCTTGTATTACTGCATCGTTTCTTATTTTAGCTCCTCCCCACGTAACTATGTTGATGTTTCTTCCTTCATCCCTCTCTTCTGTGGAGATCCACTGAAAATTATGAATGTTTTGATTTCTCTTCTCCTGTATCTTCCCTAATAGTGTTGAACATTCTTCCATATCATGATCTAATGTGCGACAATACATACAGATCACTGGTGGAAGTGGACATTCTCTTGCATAGTGTCCTAGTTGTTGAAAATTGTGGCATACCACTGGTCCCCTACCTCTTCCAAATCCTCCTCTTGCTCTTCATCCACCTTTGTATCCAGATCGATCCCCTTGTGGCACGTTATACTGAGGCGCCTGGTTATACTATGTGGTATTATAGTGTGGATGCGTGGTATTATACTACGGTCGTGCAATGCTATATTGTTGTTGCATAATGTTATATTGTTGCTACACAATGTTGTATGGGGTTGGTACTTGGATAAACTATGGTGCAGCTTGCTTGGTCATCATTTCTTTCTACTCCCTATATGCATATGATGTTCTTTCCCTCATAAGGTCCATGGTTCTACAATCTTTGTCATCATGGCCTACTGACTTGAAAAGTTGCATTACGAGCTCTTCAGTACTATCTTGTACTTTTTCATCATTGGTCAGTGGTATGGATCATGACCCTATTTCTTATAGATCTCACACCATATTCCTCTTGTTGGAACTGGGTTTGGAATTCCTAATGCCATGTACCGCACGAATGTTGAACATTTGTTCTTATGGTGTCCATTTGTCCTACATGTGGTACACCAAACAAATTCTCTTTTTTCCTTACCTTTGTTCTAGTTTAGCTGGAATGTTAAGTTCTTCAGATCCTCCTTTAGCTCCTCTATGGTTGGATCTATCTTCTGGTATTGTTTTTCTTCCATTTGTAGGGCTTTCTGTAGAGCCTCTTCCTATGTCTGAAATTTGTGTTGTCGCAATGGATATTTCAAGTGTGGTAGGAGTGAATTGACAAACAAATGCCTATGTTGCATATATGTCATGACATATTTTAGCTTTCCCTTCAGTCATTTGAATCTCTGGTTAATCTCCCATAAAGATTCTCCTGGTTTTTGTCTAATATCTATCATCTCATTCATGTATTGATACTTTGAACTAGACTTCTGGAACTCATTTATCAGTAGCTTCTTGATATCTCCAATCATTCTGGTTGCCCCTAGTGGACTATTTGCAGATAAACTCATGTACCAATCCAGTGCGCGATCTCTTAGTGTGATAGATAACCGTTCAAGTTTAGTTTCCTCGTCTGTGATCTGTTTCGCTTCCCAGATCTTTTCATAGATAAACAGGTGTTCTCTGGGTCCTCCGATGCCTCTCCTTTGAATTCTAGTAACCTGATGGTGGGATCATGTCCTGCCATCCTGAATGTTGAACTACTACCTCTGCGTGGTGTAGATACTTGACTATTGATTTCTGAACTGGCTCCCCTAGTTGTTGTTCCTTGTGTATATGTACTTCTTTTTGTCTTCCTTCTCCCGAATTTTGATTGTCTAAATGGTGGTGTTCTTCTTGGTGTATTAGTCTCACATGGGTTTGTGGGTTCCACACTGACATCGATATGGATAGGAATGTTGCATTCTATTTCCTATCTTGGACCTCTAGTCTTCCTCTCATATTTTGTGTGCAGGATTTCCTCAATCTTCTCCACATCCCGGAGATCCTCTACCTCATCTTCATCACTTTCCAATCCTTCCCTTGTAGCTACGGCTCTCTTCTTGATGTTCACCTTGTATTGGTAGGGTACTCCACTATGCATCTTTCCAGCTGTTTCCATGATACTCTTGATATGTTATTTGTCCA
Organism: Picea engelmannii; assembly: GCA_009831015.1. Lineage (NCBI taxonomy): Eukaryota > Viridiplantae > Streptophyta > Pinopsida > Pinales > Pinaceae > Picea > Picea engelmannii. The sequence continues at coordinate 710,275 of ML781962.1, read as the reverse complement.
TCATAATTGGGTCTTAGGCCTCGTCCTTATTTCCTTTATCCCCTTCTCCTTCCATTTTTCCTTCTACTTTTAGTGCTTCCCCCCTTCCCCCATGCACGTAGGGAAGTTTAGTTGTCTGACTCCATTGTCATCACACCTTTTTTATATAATAATATCCTAATGGAAGTATATAACGATCTGATGTACCTACCTCGAGGTCCCTTCAAGAACTCTTTTTCAGCTACAATGTACGACTTCGGTGTATATACTACAAATTCTGTGATAACTTCACGTGTAAACGTATTATCAACTTGTTGTAACTGTGAAATCTCTTCAAGATTCCACTCTAGCTGTCTGATCTGATTTGTAGGATGGTTTTCCTTCAATATTTTTATCCACTACTGCAATATATGTAGGAGATCACCGAAAAATACTATATGCAATTCACTGAATACATACTTGTCCAGATATTTGTGTGGTGTTACCTTCATATTTATGTTATCTTTCTGAAAAAAATCTAACTCCTTTATCTTCAAGCAGTTGTCTATCTCTGCCTTCATTGGATTCCATGGTCTCAACATTCCCGACTAAATTCTCATTATTTCAACGACTTGTTGTCCAATTCGACATACTTTTAACGCGTATTCCCCCAATATCACATGCTCAGTCCCATTTTCTTCCACACAACCAAAAACAAAAGAATTTATTGGTTGAATCTACTCTCCTTGTGGTCTAGGGGATTCTTTATGGTCTATTTTGATTCTACCATACCATCCTAGATTGAATCGGGTTTAGATTTAATAATCTTCCCAATAATATCCCTTTAAACTATCGGCCCCTCTAGTCACCCAGAAGAAAATGAAACACATAGAGTCTACTACACAGTCTCACCCGAGATATATCTATGGGTGCTTCAATACTCAGGTGTTTAAAACCTGATACTAAGTGATATATGTGGTTATGCGTTGTAATATCTATGCATTTAGTCTAACATATATTTATAACATGCATTATATGCATGGATGTGGAATACTTGATCTACTTAGTACTTCATTCATATAAAATTTATCAATTAACTAGACACAAAGAATCATTCATTCATTCACATAACATAGTTTTACTGTGGTTCACCCCCTCCTGGGCTACGTCCACAAATATCTAGATCTTAGTCTTTTCTTATAGTTCATAATTATATATCTCTGCGCATGTTTACAATATTATATCTCATCCCTTCCCATAGACTCCTCAATCTCTGTGAGGATGACTATATCGCACCAGGCTACTCAGCTTGCGATATAACCCTCAGCATTCAATCTCTCACTCCTTCCCTATCTCACTATATTAATGACTCATAAATTTCTTACAACTCTCTCTCCCGGTCTCTCTTTCGTCTCTGTCGTATATGTCCTCTCTCTTTATCCTTTAAGAACCATTTATTTATACCCTTGGCTCACCAACCATTACAATGCATTAAAAAAAACCATAACCCTAGCATCATTAGGTCTTCCTTTCCTACATTCTTCGCCTGCTTCTCTTACACATGCTACTTTTCCTTCCAGTTGTCTTTTCCTCCTTGCATGCTTCTCCTCCAAAAATAGTCTTTCTCCCTGACTAGGCCTGCATCCAACAATAGGTATAGGTTTAGGTCTATGTCACGGTCTACGTCATGGTTATGGTGTTGTTCTAAGTATGGGTCTAGGTCATGTTTTAAGTCTAGGTATAGGTCTATGTCATGGTCTAGGTCTAGGTCTAGACCTAGGCCTAGGTCAAGGTCTAGGTCTAGGTCTAGTTCTAGGTCTACTTCTAGGTATAGGTATAGGTATAGGTCATGGTATAGCTCAAGTTCATCATCTAGGTCATGGTATAGACCTAGACCTAGACCATGACCAAGGCCTAGACATAGAACTAGACCTTGCCTTGTTATTCCTTTCCTTTCCATGTCTAGCCTTGCTTTTCCTTGCATGGTTTTTCCATGCCTTTTCTTGACTTTCTTTGCATTGTCTTGCCTTGACTTGCCTTGCTCTTTATATATTTCCTTTCCTTTCCTTGACCTAGACCATGAACTAGACCTAGACCTAGATCTAGACCATGACCTTGACCTAGAACCAAACCTATACCTAGACCTAGACCTTTCCTTGCCATGTCTTGCCTTGCCATGCCTTGCCTTGCCATGAATAACCTTTCCTTGCCTTGAATTTCCTTGTCTTTCCTTGCATTTTCTTCCCATGCCTTACCTTGCTTTGCATTGAATTGAATTACCATGTTAAACTTTACTTACCTTCGCTTGCCTTGCCATTTCCAAATCAAAACTAGTTCCTTATTGTTGAAACTTGAGGAGGCCATTGGTTTTTTTGGTATAAATTTAAATAAAATTTTCAATAATCATAGACATCAATCCGACCATATTCATATAATATGTGAAGGACATAATAAAATATAGTCATCAACAAAATAAATAACTATGTTATATGGAAAAAATGTGATCCAAGAGGATATCGGTTGCCACCCACCTATTCCAACTGGCTCAAAACAATTTTTTTTTCAATTTACTATTTTTAGCAGCTTCTCAGGTCCTAAACTTCTAGGGCCATTTTGAATGCCTAAATGATGTTTTCTCATGATTAGGAACCTAAATGGTTTGCAAAGGATTGATTGATCCTATGAAATGAAGCTTCTCATCAATACCTTTCCAATGAGCTATCGTGCACCCTAAATAGATATCATATGTAAAAGCTATGACCCCAGGAAGTTGATGTACTAACTTACCCCAATGGGGCCCACATGACTTTTCGCGCTTCATCTCCTCGGGTTATGTTTTTTGGATGTATAGGGTTTAGGAATTCATGTTCCTTTTAGAGCCTTATTGTACTCATCTTATTTTTAATGAGCATATCCATCACATCTCTTCTCATAGATACGCTGCCACCATTCTAGCAAGCTTGTTTTTATTTTGCATTTTACAGTTTCAACATATTTCTTATTTAATATAAGTTAAGTTTTATTGTATCAATGTTATTATTCACTGTGTCTCTATGTTAATATTATATATATGTGTTTTCATTTCATTCCTCTCATAAATCTGGATCAATGGTATCAAAGGGGTCTGCTCCTTGTCATTTTTTAGTGCATGTCCCTGACACGGTCAGTGTATAGAGAGTTGGGTCTTGAGCTTGTTTCTCTTGAGGAAAACTGCTCATGCATGGACAAGAATTCATCCATGGTGGGAAAAAATAAATACAAATGGACATGATATCCTTTCAAAATATTTCTACGGGAATCCCTAAAGTGACAGAGGAACACGATGATGAAAAACTTTGCACAAATCCTTCGATGACTGTCAACAAGCGACACAACCACCTCAAGTGAAGGCAACGCCCCCTTCAAGGTACAAATGGATTTTTATATTCCTATATTTGAAGGTAAAATAGATGTATATGTCATAGATAAATGGTTAAACCTTCTAGAAGGGTATTTTTCTATCCACAACTTTTCTGATAGAAAAACGATTACATTTGCGCTCTTCAAGGTTGTCCCCCATGTCAAAGATAGGTGGGAGAATTTATGTGAGAAAAAGGAAATAGAGGGATCCACATTATTTGCAGTTTCACCCACTTGGTGTTCCTTCAGGGATTCTGTTAAGGAACAATACTACCCTTTCAGAAGTTATGATGACCTGTATACAAGATGGACCACACCGTGATAGGAAAGAGACCAAATAGTTCTAGAGTTCACCAATGTCTTCCATACCTTGCGCACCAAGCTGGGTATCAAATATTTTGAGTGAAATATGGTGATCAAGTACCGTGGTGGTCCATGTAGATACATCCAGATAGAAATGGAGTTTTTGGAAATCTCATCCTTGGGCATGACCTATCGATGTGCCATCAAAATCTAACAGTTTCTTAAACAGAAGACGCTGAAGTTTGGGTTTGGAAACCCCTCACAACAGAAGCAGGGAAAGGGAAGTCCTAACCCACATAACAAAGGATAGATAAAATATGGGAAACCTTAGGACAATTGATCCAATCCATGAGAAAATAAGGAAAATGGAAAGATGAAGAAAGACACTGGGAAGTGGTGTGACTTCCATAAGAGCCCATGGCATAACACTATTGATTGTCTCTCAAAGCAGTCATTGGTGGCTGAGGTGAAATCCTTTGAATCAGATGTAGGTTCCAACTCTGAGTCAAAACTAGAAAAGGGGATATGGATCATTGAAATGGAACCCAATGCCACCATTTCTACCACCAAGATACATCCCAGTGAACTTGATGAGCCAGAGGAAGGTGAGCACCTATTTCATTCACAAATGTGGGTGAAAGGTACTCTGTTGCACTTCATCATTGATAATGGTAGCCATAAGAAGATCATCTCAGCATAGGTCTTCAATTGGCTAGCCCTATTGATAATTCTGCACCCACAACCCTACACCATCGAATGGCCTTGCCAAGGAAGAGACCTTTGCATCAGCCAATAATGTTTCTTGTCATACGACATCAAGCCCTTCAAAGATGAGTTCTTGTGTGATGTTTCTCCCCTTGAATTTTTTGATTTTATTTTGGCCCAACCTTATTTATGGAAACGTCATGTTGTATATGAGTCTAGGCCTCTCAGTTTTATTATTACTTTGAAAAATAAATTGTATAGGATACCCGAGGCAGTCTCACCTAGTGTTATTTCCTTGATCTCCACCAAGCAATGCAGGAAGGTCATTTCTTAGACTGGGAAGTTTTTCTTCTTCGTGATTCACTCTCAGAGTGAGAAAAAGGTTTCCGCCACATCCATGGCCTCCACAGCTAACCTCTCCACTCAACAAAATCAAGTGGATAAGTTCGTGGAAGAATACAAAGTCATCTTCTCATCACCTATTTGGGTACCTTTGCACTGTCAGGTCAAGCATCCCATCGATCTGACCCTCGATGAACTGCTACCCAATGGGCCATACTATCGCCTCTCTTTGTTAGAAAATGAGGAGATCAAGCATCAAATCCAAGAAATTATCCACAAGGGGCACATCCAACCGAGCTCATCACCTTATGGAAGCCTAATAGTGTTGGCGTGGAAGAAAGGTAGGACCTGGAAACTCTGCATTGATTACCGGGACCTAAATAAAATCACAGTTAGGAACTGGTACTCGATTCCCCAAATCAACGATATCCTTGATTAGCTTAAGGGGTACAAATAATTTAGTAAGATTGATCTGAAGCCCAACTACCATCAGGTCCCAATATAGCAGACAAATGTATGGAAGACGAACTTCAAGTTAAAAGGTCTTTTTGAATAGTTGATCATGCCTTTTTGTTTGAAAAATTCACCAGCAAATTTCAATAGGATGATGGATGATATCTTGCATCCTTTCAATAATTATTTTGTAGTGTTGTATATGGATGACATCCTCATCTACAACAATACTTGGGTGGAACACTTGCATCATATTCAATAGGTTCTGCACACTCTACAGAAGAAAAAGCTATATGTCAACTTGGAAAAATGTTTCTTCAGCATGGATAGGGTCCAATACCTAGGCTACATTGTTGATGCGTGTAGTGTGCATGTGGATCCATCCAAGATCCAAGTCATTCGTGACTAGCCATCCCCAACCACGCTCAGTCAGCTTCAAAGATTCATAGGCCTTGCCAATTTCTATTGCATATTCATGTTGGGATTCTCCCATATTGCATGAGAACTCAACCAAGTAACCAAGGGTGGAGGTAAGGACAAATGTTTGTGGGGCTTGTCCCAACAACAAGCATTTTATGATATAAATAAACGCTTGTGATCAACCACAATTCTTTCATTACTTGACCTTCAACAACCCTTTGAGATCGAGACAAATTCTTCAGACTGTGATGTGGGTGCAGTCCTGACTCATCATGGCCACCTCGTGGCCTATCATAGTGAGACACTATCATATGACATCAGTAAGTATCCTAATTATGAAAAAGAAATGTACTCCATTGTGGAAGCTTGTCCCTAGTAGAGGAATTAAATTCTTGGGAAGGATAAAATCATTCGCACTAACCATAAGTCATTGCACTTCATTGACTTGCATCCAATGTTCAATGTGGACTTCCTTCAACCCTATTTTCCACAATTATTGGAAACCTCGGAGATAGAATAGTTGACACCAACATATCTCAACCCTGATTACATGGAACATGAATCCACTGATTAGATCATGGACCCATAGTTCAAGGGAACTCTCCAGTAGATGATCCATATTTATTAGGTTTTCAAAGCAGGGCATCTCCTGCACCAAGGCAAGTGGCTTACCTGGGGCCAAATTTAGCAAAGATTTCCTCATCTGATGGGGGAATTCAACACAATGGAGACCATTTTCTCCTAAGGGGGGAGGATTTATCTAGGAGGATATCGGTGGCCACCCACCTATTCCAACTAGCACAAAATAATTCCTTGGCAATTTACTATTTTTAGTAGTTTTTCGGGTCCTAAACTTTTGGGGCCATTTTGAGGGCCTAAACTTTTGGGGCCATTTTGAGGGCCTAAACAATTTTTTTTCACGATCGATCACATCAATGATGGCCAAAGGGATGATTGAGCCTATGAAATGAATATCCTTGCTAAGACCTTTCCAACAAGCTATCATGCACCCTAAACAAATATTGTATGCAAAAATTATGACCCTAGGAAGTTGATGTACTAACTTACCCCAAAGGGGCCCACATGACTTTTGGCGCTTCATCTCCTAAGGTTAGGTTTTTTGAATGTCTAGGGTTTTGGAATTCATTTTCATTGTTAAAAGGCTTTCAAAGACTCATTGTACTCATCTTCTTTCGAATGCGAGTATCTGTCACATCTCTTCTCATAGATAAGATGCCACTATTCTAGCAAGCTTGTTTTTAGTCTACATTTTATAGTTTCAACATATTTATTGTTTAATAGAAGTCAAGTTTTACTATAGCTATGTTAGTATTCACTGTTTATGTGTGTTAATATTATAAATTTGTGTTTTCATTTCGTTCCGCTCATAAATCCAGATGAAAATGAGTATCCATAATAACAAGTAGTCATGAACAAAAAGGAACATGTCACATATGGAAAAGATAGAGATAATGGAAAAACTTAAACCATGTAAGAAGTTTTACATGTTATTCACTTGTCAAATATTTTCTTAAGTAGAGTTATATTCACTTCTTATTTTTCAAATATACGATGACACTAACATTTTCATATTATGCAAGAAACAAGGTTTCTTGCATGGGAATAAAAGTTAGATCTCCAAATATCCACATAGCAACATTTTCCAATTTGCTCAGTTAACCTCCACACTACTTGGTAATTTATTTGTTAAAATACCATTCTTTTTTTTGTTTTTGTTTGTTGGGATTATTTCCGTGAAAGGATGAGATTCAACCCGCTTGTTTTTTTCAAAGATGGACATTATGTCCCCGGACCAAAATGTCACCATGTCCTTGAATGGCTTGAGGAGGCGAGTTGCAACTCACGATAAAAATCTAACTTGGCCTCAAGGACTAACCATCGGTTGCATTGTACTATGAGCACTCGATTACAGCTATTGGTACCCTATGTTGTCATTTCATTTCCTATATAAGAATTTGTTAGAGAATATCTGGAACTAGGACTTTACTCAATGAGGCATAGTACAATTTCTGAAGAAGGCTTCTATTTTTAAGAACATTGTCTTGGACGATTGTGTGTAGCATGCTCAGGTTAACCTTGGCCAAAATGATCTGCAGCAGCTTATAGAACTCAATTATGCCACTTAGTTCGGATTTTTTCCCCCCAGACCAAATTTCCAACATGTCCCTGAATGGATTGAGAAGGTGAGTTGAAACTCATGATAAAACTGTAACCGGACCTTGGATGGACAAATCATCGATTTCATTGGAATTGGGGCATCGGGTTACAAATAGGGGTATGTTGTAAAAAAAGGATCGCAGAGAAATAAAATAAAACAAATGCAAAAATAAAATGTAGAAGATACACAATACAATAGAGACACATATATACATGGTTTTCCCAGTGTGGGTTATGTCCACCAGAGAAATTTCCAGGTCCTTCCTTTTTATTATGCAGCAAAATGAAGGGATACAACCTGCAACACACCCACTGTAAATTCCTCTTCTTTATCTTAGATTATCCTCTCTCGGAATAAAATATTTGCAATAATACACAACCAAAATAAAATTCTCTCATAAAATAGGGTTTCCTTCTAGGGGAAAAAACCCTAACATAATATCTACCATTAGATCTGTGACCTTATAATGAACAATCCATATTTACTATGAAATTAAAATACACATTTACAAGGCAATGTTTCTTTTGGAGGATTCACCATTGAACCCCTGTTGGGGGCTCACTCACCCCCGGACCCCCCATCCTAGGGAGATGATACCCCCCAGACCCCGCAGGGGGGGAAGTCCCCCCATGCAACCCCCACCGCCCCACCCCCCCGTGTGGAGGGGTGTATAGTTTTTCAGTATGTACAGTTTTCATGGGGTATAAACATGGATGAAAACAAAGACCTATGAATCAGGAAGATAATCAGGCTCAACAACCAACAATCTCCCTCTTGGAGACTGATCACAACAACTCCATCGATGTTGTACCTATTGGACTACGATCGACCTTGGACCTGGAAAATTTACTATCTTCACCTTCATTCTTTAATACCAACTAAAACTGAGCAGGAACTCAGTTTCTCCCTAGTTACTTCCCTTGTTAACATGTATGTAGGATTGTGGATAGTATGTATATTTTCCAACTTCAAATATCCATGTTCCAAGACAAATCATATGAAGTGATATCTAAGTTGTATATGATTACTATTTGAATGGAAGGCTGAGTTCTTTTCAAGATGAATGGAACTCTCGTTGTCATAGTACAACCTGCTATTCTCCTACTTCTTTCCCAATTCCTCCATAAACCTATGTAACCAAATCATTTCTTTACTAGCCTCTGTAGCAACAACATACTCTACTTATGTTGTTGAAAGTGAAACAACCTTTTGTAGTTTTTGAATCCAACTTATTGTTGTTCCACCTATAGTAAAATCATACCTTGTGGCGCTCCTTCTACTATCTTTATCACCTTCCATATCTAAATCAATATATTCTCGTAGAACAGTGTCTGAACCTCCAAAAGCTAATGCATGAGTAGAAGTACCTCTCAAATACCTGAGAATCCACTTTACTTTGTCCTAATGTTCTTTACTTGGATTTTTCCTATACCTGCTCACAACTCCCACTACATGTGCAATATTTGGTCTTGCGAAAACCATCGCATACATCAAGTTTCCAACAGTTGATGAATAAGGGACGTTGAACATGTGTTCTATCTCCTCATGTGTCTTGGGACACATTTCATTAGATAATTTGAAATGGTTGGCCAAATGTGTACTAACTGGTTTTTAATTCTGAATTCTAAACCTCTCCAATACCTTCTCTATGTACTCACCATCAGACAATGCCAATTTGTGATTCTTTATGTCTCTTGTTATTCTCATACCAAGGATTTTCTTTACAGCACCCAAATCCTTCATTGCAAATGAAATAACTAATTTCTTCTTTAGCACATTGATATCTTACATATTAGACCCTACAACAAGCATGTAATCTACATACAATAGCAAGATAATATAGCTTCCATTCTCTAGCCTTTTAAAATAAACAAAGTGATCAGAATGACATCTACTATAACTTTGTTCTATCATAAACCTGTCAAAATTCAAATACCACTGCCTTGGAGCTTTCTTTAGGCCATATAAGAACTTCTTCAACCTGCATACCAAATTCTCCTTTCCTTTGACCTCATACCCTTGTGGTTGCTGCATATAAATCTCTTCCTCCAAATCCCCATGAAGAAAAGTTGTTTTTACATCTAACTATTCAAGATGCAAATCTTCTACTGCCACAAGATTCAAAATAGTCCTAATTGAAGTCATCTTAACAAAATGAGAAAATATTTCATCAAAATCTATACCTTTGTTCTATACAAACCCCTTTACAAGAAGTCTAACCGTGTACCTCTTTTTACCTCCATCTTCTTCCTTCAACCTACAAACCCATTTATTATGAAATTCTCTTTTTCTTGCAGGAAACTGAACCAATTCCCAAGTCTGATTATTTACCAAGGAATCCATTTCCTCTTTCATGCCTTGCTGCCATTTCTTGTTAGTTTCTACCTGCATTTCCTCTTTATAACTTTTTGGTTCACCATAATCAATCAATAGTAAATAATATAATGAAAGAGACTATCATTCAAGGGTCTACTTAACCTGGTAGATCTTCTAACAACACTTGCAGGAGTTTGAGGTACTTGTTTCTCTTGTTGTTGTACATTTTGATTTTTTGGTACCTTTGGAATTTCTTTTTCACCGATCTCATCAAACACTGTGTATTTTGGTTTTTCTTTTTCCTGTTTCTTTCCTTGCAACCGATCTTTGTACATGACCTTCTCGTTGAATATGACATCTCTACTCCTAATTATTTTGTTATTTTCATAATCCCATAAGTGATAACCAAAATCATTAACACCATATCCAATAAAGGTACACTTCTTGGATTTTTCCTCAAGCTTTGTTCTATTTTCTTTATCAATATGGACAATTGCTTCACAACTGAAAGTATTCAAAAAATAATAATTTACCTTTTTACCTGTCGATGCCTCCTATGGAATTACACCATCCAAAGAGTTTTAAGGTCCTCTATTTCTTAAGTAAACAATAGTATCTACAACATCTTCCCAGAACTGTAAGGGAAACCCAACATGAAATCTCATACTCCTTGCATTCTCCATGATTGTCATGTTCATCCTTTCTGACACACCATTTCCTTGTGGTGTTCCTGGAACTATTTTCTCTCTATGGATCCCATGGTATGGGAAATAACAATCAAACTCTTTGTTGCAATATTCACCTCCATTGTCTAATCTGAGACACTTCAACCTTTTTCATGTCTCATTCTCAACCAAAGCTTTCCATTTCTTAAAAGTATCAAAAACATCATATTTTTGTCAAATGCAATAAAACCAAGTTTTTCTATTTTCATCATCAATAAATATAACATAATAAAGAGAGAGACCAAGAGATGATACCTAATATGGTCCCCATACATATGTATGCACAAGATCTAACCTTTCACTCTTTTTTTCTTTTTCGACTCTGAGACATATGACTCTCTTCTATTTTCCATAAACACAATGCTCACGGAAATCCAAATCAATTTGTTTAATATCTGGAAACAAATTTCTTTTTTGAATTATTTGCATCCTCTTCTCACTCATGTGTCCAAGCCTATGATGCAAACATGTTGTATCCACTCTTGTATAAGATAAAGAGATAGAAGAATCAATATTACCAATACATAAATGCAATGTACCTACCTTCTCACCTTTTGCTATCACCAGTGATCCTTTGGTGACCTTCCATGCCCTATTTGTAAATATATATATACAACCTTCACTTGCCAACTGTCCTGTTGAAACTAAATTTTTCCTTAGATCTGAAACATGTCTTACCTCTTTCAACAACCATTGGTTTCCATTATTTTTCTTTATTTGTACCTTTCCCATTCCAAAAAAATTTCATGGTGCATCATCACCCAAATGAACCTGTCCAAAATCACCTTGAACATAATCTAGAAATTTTTTTCTATGGGGTGTGGCATGAAATGGAGCCCCTAAATATACTACCCAATACTCAGAAATATTATCTACAAAAAGAATCAAAGCATCTTGTAACGCATCACCTGTTACATTTGCTTCTTGATTTTCCTGTTGTTGTCCATCTCTTTGTTTCTTTGGAGCTCAGCAGTATTTCTTCAGATGTTATTTCTTCCCACAATTCTAGAACTCTATCTTTCCCTACCTGGATTTGGATCTGCCCTTCCTAGAATTCCCACGGTTCCCTGAGACCTTTCCTCTATCATTTTCTCTTCCCCTGTTCTCCATTACTAATTCATTACCTGATGTCTCACTTCTTATTTTCCATCGCATTTCCTCGCTAAGTATAACACCAACAACATCATTAAATTTTAGAGTGTTTTAAGGTCTAGAGATAGAGTTACTTACAACCATCACCAAGCCATTCTAGCTTTCTAGCAATGAGCACAGGATTAGAAGATCCCTAACCTCATCATCAAAGTCCACTTTTACAGAACTTAGTTGATTAGTAACCGTATTAAATTCATTTAAATGATATGCAATAGAGCCACCTTATGACATCTTCATATTAAATGATCACTTCATTAGAAATACCTTATTGGACATTGATGGTTTTTCATACAGTTTAGACAATGCATCCATCAACTCCTTCATTGTCTTTTCTTTCGAAATATTGAAAGCCACTGACATTGCCAGGCTCATCTGTATCGTTCCCAGTGCCTTTCTATCAAGAACCTCCCATTCTTCATCCTTCATGGTAATCATCTTCTTTTCCATTCTTCCCAATGGTAGGAATATATCCTTTTGATATAAATAATATTCCATCTTTATCTTCCATAACTGGTAGTTTTGGTCGTTAAATTTCTCGATCTTAAACTTTTCATCTTCCACCATTTCTCCCACTCGAACCAAGAACCCTCTTTTCCTATGAGTTACATTTCTCTTTGATACTAGTTGTTGGAAAGTCAGGATCGCAGAGAAATAAATAAAAAAAATGTGGATTTAAAACATAGAAGATACAAAATACAATAGAGACACAAATATACGTGGTTCACCCAGTGTGGGCTACGTCCACCACAAAAATTGCCAAGTCCTTCCTTTTTATTATCCAACAAAATGAAGGGATACAAAATAAAACACACTCATTGTAACTTCCTCTTCTTTCTCTCATAGACTCCTCTCTCAGAATACAATATTCACAATAATACAAAACCACAATACAATTCCCTCATAAAAGAGTGTTTCCTTCTATGGAAAAAGACCCTGACATAATATCTACCAGCAGATCTATGACCTTATAATGAACGGTCCATATTTACTATGAAATTACAATATACATTTATAAGAAAAAATTTACTTCAGAGGCTTCGCCCCCAAGCCCCTGTTGGGGGTCCACTAACCCCCAGACCCCGTGGGGGGGCAAGTCCCCAGGCAACCCCCCCGCGTGGAGGGGTGTACAATATTCCAGGGGGTACAATATTCATGGTTTATAAACATGATTGAAAAAAAATATCTATGAATAAGGAAGATAATCAGGCTCCACAACCAGCAGGGTATCCCTTCGTTGCCATTTCATTTCCCAAAAAAACATTTGTCGGTGGATCTCTAGAACTAGCATTTAGCTCAATGGGGCATAATGCAATTTTTGAAGAAGTAGTCGATTTTGAAGAACATTGTTCCCATTGATTGTGGGTAGCATGGCCACGTGGCCTTGGAAAAATAGTTGTGTGGGAGCTTATGGAACTCAATTATTCCACTTGGTTTGGATTTTATGCCCCCGGACAAAATTTCCAACATGTCCCTAAATGGCTTGAGGAGGCAAGTTGCAACTCATGATAAAACTCTAATTGGTCCTCATAAAGATGAACCATCAATTTATTTGAACTTGGGGAAATGGGTTACAATTAGGGGTAACCCTCCACTATCATTATGTTTCTCGGAAAAGTGTTTGTTGGAGGATCTCTAGAACTAGGGTTTTTCATAGTGAGGAACAATGAAATTTTTGAATAATGGGTTGATTTTGAAGAACACTATGTCAGGAAATTGTGAGTAGCATGGTCATGTGGGCCTTGGCCAAAAATATGTTCAGGAGATTACATAATTGAGTTATGCTATTTGATTTGGATTTTATTCCCTCAGAACACATTGCCAACATGTCCATGAATGTCTTGAGGAGGAGAGTTGCAAATAGCGATAAAAATATAACCGGGAATCATATATATGAACCGTTAGTTGCATTGGACTTAGGGAACCAGGTTATAGGTAGGGATACCCCTCTAGTGTCATTCTTTTTCCTAGAAAAGAATTTGTTGTAGGATCTTCAGAACTAAGTTTTTTCTTAGTGAGGCACAACACAATTTATGAACAAGGGGTTGATTTTGAAGAACATTGTGCAGAGTTATTATGGGTAGTGTGGTCATGTGGGCCTTGGAAAAACAAACATGCGGGAGCTTATCGAAATCATTTATTCCACTCAGCTGTGATTTTATGCCCTGGGACCAATATTTCTATCTAACCTTCTTCCATAAAAATCATACATCTAATGACTTGTAGAGATGCATCTACTAAGAGTGACTTAGCTTAAAAATTAAATGTTACCTTAAAATTGTAGGTGAGCTCTTCCCAGTCTATTGTTCCTATGCACACTTATAGTTTTAGATACCAATTCTTGGGAATTGTCTCAAGTGTATGTAAGACCATGTGAATCCATTCCTGCCTCGGAACATTTATCCAAGTTTCATACACTGTGCAATATGATCTGTCAGACTACTCATACCCATATAATTTTGTGTAACTTATTGTGTTCCAAATTTAATTTGCATTATCCTTTTACAGTGATGCCAATTCTCTATTCCTTCCTTTTGTGTATCCCACCATCTCGTTGGGTTTTCTCTCAATGCAATATATAATGCCAAAAATATTTGTTGTTTGGGTATATGAAACTCAAATTAATTTACAAAGGAACTTACCTCAGTTAATCCATCAAACCTTAGTGTATCACGTACCTTTGTTCTGATCTAGCACAAAGAGCGAGTAATGAAAGCACATCTTCTAGTCCATACTTCATGCAACCTTTGTTCCCAATGTTCAAGTCCTTACTCCGAGTCTGATGCACAATATCTAATTCTTCTCCAACTAAGAACACCATCTGTAATGGGATTGACGTAGTTATCCATACGCACGGTCATATTGTACAAGTTATAAATTTCCTTTATTGTAGGTTATGCATACCTTATTTCCTCTCTGGGGTCTAATGGCGTATTGACCTTCAATCTTCCTCCTTCGAAAAAAAATTCTCTTTTCTTCAAATTAATAATTGTCTCATTGTCAAAATCTCAATCTAGTCTGAGCAATGTTGGATACGATTGACTATTATCTACAATTTCAATGACCTCAAAGTTGGCTACACTAGGCACTCCATCAATGTTAACAGGTAATTCTACCAGTCTCCCGATCGGTATTATCATATGTTGGTTTTCCAACCTCAACTAAATAGTTGACCAAACTATCTTTGGTTTCCCCATCATTTCCCATGTTGGTCTTGGAAGAACATTTCCATATGATCCTAGGTCCAAGATGACATTATCCATTTCATACTCTCTTATCTGTGTACTCAATCTTAATTCTTTGGTTGTGATCTAGGTAGATGGCCACCCACCTATTCCAACTTGCTCCTCTTGACAATTTTTTAGTTCATCATGTTCTTCTGTACTTCTTTTTAATTGTGGGTTCGACACTTCTGGGGTTGTCTGAATCCATACACATATTCTAGGTGGATACTAGTGGCCTCCCATCTAACACAACTGGATTAATTTTTATGTTTTCATGTCATCACATCTTGTTGTACTTCCAAGGCCATTTTGGGGACCTAAACATTGTTTTTTTGGCTCGCCGCAATCAAACTGTAGACAAAGTTAGAGTTTGATGGTGTAATGTGTATTTGTTTGAAAGACCTTTACAACTGGATATTACATGCCTAAACTGGAGGTCGTATGCAAAACTTGTGACCCTGGGAAGTTGAGGTACCAACTTACACATAGGGGCCCACATAAATTTTGACGTTTCATCTCCTAGGGTTAGGTTTTTGGATGTCTAGGTTTTTGGAATTCATGAGTAATATCAAAAGGTCCTATGCAACCTCATTGTAATCATTCTTCTTAGATGTATGCACATATAATCCAAATCTCTTCTCAGAGATAGCTACCACCATTCGAGCAAGTGTTTCAGTTATGCAATTTTACAGTTTCAACCTATTTCATTTATTCAATAGAAGATATTGTTCATTGGATATTTGTGGTGTTCTTCATATCTCTATGTTTATTGTATTCAATATGTTAATCAGTTGATTCTGCTCCTAAATATAGATCAGTGGTATCAAAGCAGTCTTCTCTTCATTTGTTTTTCTTCGTGCATGTCCCCGACAAAATCTGGGTACAAGAATTTGGGACTTGAACCAATTGATCCATTGCAATATTGGTCATGCCGAGATCGACAACAAACCATAGGGGATGAAAAGAAAGATAATGGAGAAGAAGATCCTTTTAAAATGTTGATCGAGGAATCTCTCGCGCGACAAATGAACAAAATGATGGAAATTTTTTTGCATATCCTTCGACGGATGCCCACAGGAGAAGCATATTCATCAAGCGACCATGCAACCCCCTTCAAGGTATAGATAAATTTTTATATTCCATTATTTGAAAGACTGATAGATGCAGATGTTGTAGATAAATGGTTGAATACGATCGAAGGGTATTTTTTGGTCCACAATTTTTCCGATAGGGAAAATATTATTTTTGCCCTCCTCAAGGTCATCCCCCATGTTAAGGAATGGTGGGATACTTACTCTGAGAAAAGGGCCATATAGGACTCAAAAAAATTTGTGGTTTCCCCTACATGGGATTCCTTTCGGGATGCCATTAAATAACAGTACTACCCCGTTGGAAGCTACGAGGACCAATACACCCGATGGACCACCCTGCATCAAGAAAGGGACCAGAAAGTACCTGATTTCACCAATAATTTTCATACCCTACACACCAAATTGGGTATCAAAGTCTCTGAGAGACATTTGGTGCTCACATACCACACTTGTTTGCATAGATACATTCAAATAGAAATTGAGTTTATGGACATCACCTCATTGGGTACAACTTATAAGTATGATGTCAAGATTAAGCAGAAATTTAAGCAGAAGGGGCGAGAGTTTAGATCTACAAACTCCTTATCGTCAAAGCTAAGCAAAGGCGACCCCAACCCACATGGAAAAGGACAAATCAAATATGGCCACTCTCAGGAAAACCAGTCCAAGACGCAACACAAGAAGGGAAATGAAAATATGAATAAGGACACGGGAAAATGGTGTGAATACCATAAAATCCCTTGGCACAACACTGAAGAATGTCGCTCCAAGTAGTCACTTGTGGTCGAGCTGAAGGCATCCTAGTCCGAGGCCAGTTTTAACTCCGAATAAAATCCATAAGGAGGGAAACAAATTATTGATGTTGAACCCAGTGCCATTATTTCTACCACCAAAGTTCATCCAAGCAAGCCAGAAGAACCATAGGAAGAGGAATTCCTTTTTCACTCATAGATGTGGGTAAAGGGGGATCTGCTTCATTTCATTGTTGATAGTGGCATTCAGAAGAGCCTCATCAGAGGTTGTCAATATATTCGACCCATCGACAACACTGCACCCGCAATCCTACACCATTGGTTGGATTCGCCAAGGAAGAGATCTTTGTATCATCCAATAGTGCCATCTTCCCTATGGCATCAAGCCTTTCAAAGATGAGGTATTGTGTGATATTTCTCCCCTTGAATTTTGTCATGTTATTTTAGGAAAACCATATTTGTTGAAGCATCATGTTTTGTATGAGTCTAGACCCCACAGTGTTATTATTACTTTGGGTAGACAATTGTACAGGATACCAGAGGTAGTGTCGCCTACCGCTACTTCTTTAATCTCTGTTAAGCAATGTAGTAAGGTCATTTCATAGATCGAGAAGTTTGTCTTATTTTTTATCTATGCTCATAGTAAGCAGAAGGTCACCGGCACATCTTTGGCCTCTACACAGAGCCTCTCTTTGCAGTATAATAAAGTGGATGGGATCGTGGAAGAGTACAGAGACATCTTCTCCTCACCCACCAGGGTATCGATGCACTGCCAAGTCAAGCATCCAATTTATTTGAACCCCAATGAACCTCTTCCTAATGGCCAAGTATATTGTTTCTCACTAATGGAAAATGAAAAAATCAAGAATCACATTCAAGATCTTCTTCAAAAGGGGAACATCAGACCCAACTCCTCCCCTTGCGGAAGCCCGATTGTACAGTTGAAGAAGAAGGGCGGGACCTAGCGACTCTGCATTGATTACACAACATTAAACAAAATCATGGTCAGGAACCAATGCCCAATTCCTAGGATTAATGATCTTCTTGACCAACTCAAGGGGGAAACGTTCTTCAACAAGATTGACCTAAAGTTGGGCTACCACCAGGTTCCCATCAAACCAATTGATGTATGGAATATAACCTTCAAATCCAAAGAAGGTCTCTTTGAATGGTTGGTAATGCCCTTTGGCTTAACAAATGCACCAACCACTTTCAATATATTTATGAATGATGTATTGAGACCATTCACCAAATCTTTTGTGGTGGTATATTTGGATGACATCCTCATCTTCAGTAGAACTTGGGAGGAGCACATGTGGCATATTCGGTAGGTTTTGAGCACTCTGCGACAACACAACCTATATACCAACTTGGAAAAATGATCCATTGGCATGAACAGGGTCTAATACTTGGACTACATTGTTGATGAGCAAGGGGTACATGTTGATCCAGCTAAGATCTAATTCATCCATGAAGAGATAGCCCTGACCACACTAACTGAGCTTTGGAGCTTCTTGGGACTGGCCAACTTCTACCGATGATTCATGTTGGGATTCTCCCATGTTGCATGGGCACTCATCCAAGTAACCAAGGGAGGTGGAAGGGAAATGTTCATGTGGGGTAAGGAACAATAACGATCATTCGATGACTTGAAGCATCACTTGTGCTCAGCTCTAGTACTCTCCTTTCCCAATTTGGAACGATCATTCTAGATTGAGATTGATGCATATGACTATGTTGTAGGCCCAATTCTCAGTAAACACGGTCATCTGGTGTCCTACCATAATGAGACACTCTTAGATATTATCCAGAAATACCCCACCTATGACAAGGAAATGTATTCAATTTTCCAATTCGGTCGTCAATGGAAACATTACATTCTTGGAAAGGAGACGATCATCCACATTGATCACAAGCCTCTGTAGTTCATACAGATAGGGGGAGATTGCAGAATGACTGCCATCATAAGTGGTCCACCTACCTGAAGCAGTTCCATCTCAACATCAAGTATAAGACATGGATCTCAAATTGTGTCATTGACTGCCTTAGTCTACCTCTCATGGCTGCACTCACCACTGTGCTCCATTCTTATGGACATGAGGCATCTGAGTGGCACCAAACTTATCAACAAGATCTGGATATTGGCACCACCTATCATCTCTTGGGTACATGCGTGAATGTCATCGACTTTCACATTCAGGATGAACTGTTATGCCATCTAGGCCATCTTTGTGTTCCTAAAAGTGAGCTTGCAAATCATATTTGTGAATCCCACTATAGTCAGATGGTAGGACATTTTTGCATGGAGAAAACTGTGGTCGTTCTACAGAAAAAAAAATATTGGCCAAAACTTTGACAGGATGTTAGCAAGTACATCATATATTGTATTTCCCATGCCATTAACAAGCCAAACATCAAGAAGAAAGGCTTATACACCCCTCTTCCTACTCCTAATAATCCTTTGGAATCCATCTCAATGGATTACATGTCTGGCCTTCCGTCCACCAAACATGGAAATGATTGTGTATTTGTGGTCGTTGATCGGTTTTCGAATATGGCAATCCTCACATCCTGCAAGAAGAATATCACAATGAAAGATACTTCCAATCTCTTCTTCGAATGAGTATGGGTCAATTTCAGGATACCACATACCATCATCTCCAACCAGGACAACATGTTCCTCAGCACAGTTTTGTCGAGTCTCTGGTCATTGTTGGACACCAAGCTCACTAAATCCACTGCTTTCCACCCCCAACTAGACATCCAAACAGAGGTCGTCAATCCGATTACTGTGCACATCCTACACATCTACAACTCTAAGAATCCACGTACATGGGATGAGATTCTCCCTATGTTCAACACAGTTACAACATGCCTCTCCATAGATCCATCGACCATAGCCCATTTTAGGTGGGGATGGGATTCCAACCCTTGGTTCCCATTGATGTTGCACTACCTCTTTCCACCACACATGCAGACTCTTCCCATGTTCAGTTTGAGATCGACAAAGCCACTAGATTCATTGAGCATATTCAACACATCCACCAACAGGTCCAGGTGATTTTGCAAAAAGCCAATCCTAAGTACAAGCAGTGCAATGATCAACACAGGGTACCACACCAATTTTAGGTTGGAGACAAAGTATGGTTACATCTACAGAAGGATCATCTTATAGGGCCCCATTGGAATATCCACCCACTTAGCTATGGGCCTTATACTATCGCCAAGGCTATGGGTAGAAATGATTTTGAGCTCAACATTCCACCCTTCCTTGGCTTCCACCCCATGTTCAATGTGGACCTCCTTCGACCATTCTTCCAACCATTATTGGACACCTCATAGATCACAGAACAACGAACACCAATAGAGATCAACCCCTATTTCATGGAATAAGAATCCATTGATCATATAGGGGACACACAGGTCAAGGGCACTCACCAACAGAGGATCCAACTTTATCAGGTTGTCAAGGTAGGGCATCTCCTACACCAAGGAAAGTAGCTCACCTGGGGCCAAATTTAGCAGAAGTTTCCTCACATGATGGGGGAACTCAATGCAATGGAGACCATTTCTTCCTAATGGCGGAGGACTGATCCAGGTGGATATTGGTGGCCACCCACCTATTCCAACTAGCTCCTCTTGACATTTTTTTAGTTCAACACATTCTTATGTACTTCTTTGTAATTGTGGGTTTGACACGTTCAGGGTTGTCTAAATCCCTACACATATTCCAGGTGGATATTGATGGCCTCCCATCTAATCCAACTGGATTATTTTGTATTTTTTCATGTCAGCACATCTTGTTGTACTTCCAAGTCCATTTTGGGTCTCTAAACATTGTTTTTTGGGCTCTCCATAGTCAAACTATTGACAGAGTCAGATTTTGATGGTGTAATGTGTAGTTCTCTGAAATACCATTCCAACGGGATATCACATGCCTAAAACAGAGGTCATATGAAAAATTTACGACCCTAGGAAGTTGAGGTACCAACTTACCCATAGGGGCCCACATAACTTTTGGCGTTTCATCTCCTCGGGTTAGGTTTTTGGATGTCTAGGGTTTTGGAATTCATGAGTAATATCAAAAAGGCTTGTGGAGCCTCATTCTAATCATTCTTCTCAGACGGATGCACGTAGAAGCCACATCTCTTCTCAGAGATAGCTACCACCATTCGAGCAAGTGTTTAAGTTCTACAGTTTCAACCTATTTCATTTATTCAATAGAAGATATTGTTCACTGGATATTTGTGTTGTTCTTCATATCTATGTGTTTATTGTATTCAATATGTTAATTAGTTCATTCCGCTCCTAAATCCGGATCATTTTGTCCTCTTCTTTCACAATAATTGGTCCACTGCTCGTTATGTCGTACATACTTCTATGTCTTGGGTGTACTGATCGATCATCTTGTGCAGTGCATTCAACATTTTTTTTCCTTCATGATCAATTCTAAACAACTTTTTAGAAAATATTTCAAAGTACTTACCTTTTAGACTTGCCTTTGTGAAATGAATTGATCATAGAGTGATGACATATCATATACTAGTGGTGTCTTTGACATTGATGTTATCCATTCTAGTCATAATATATCCTTTCTAGCTTGCTGATATGTCTCTTTCTATTGTTTTTTATTAAATGTTGGTGTGGGCTCAGCTTCTTTACTTATCCATTTCTCGACCCCTTTTCCTTTTTTTGTCACATCTGGTCTAGTTCTTGTTTCATCGCGCATAACTACTACCACTCTGGGCTAATCACTACGCTCGTCATATGGTATCATTTGCAGGTTTCGGTTATGTTTATGGTTCTTATTCTGATTCCCTCTTTCCTACCATTTCACTATCAATTGAGGATAGTATTTTTTCGCATGGTCTAATGCTATGTAATACATGCACATCATGTAAGGATTTAGGGAGTATCTCACTAAATGTCCTGAATGATTGAAATTATAACAAATGATCGGTCCTCTTCCTCCTCAACCAAATCCACCTCTTCCTCGACCTCTGTTGAAACCTCCTCATCCACTCCGGTTAAAGCCTCTTGGAGTATTGTATTATGGAACCCATCCTTCTGCTGCTACTTTTTTTTCTTGGATTTTGTACGCATATGAAGTGCACTCTCTCATTAATCCAATTGTGCAACAATATTTTTCATCATGTCCTACAGATTTTCAAAAATTACAGAACATATTCTTCGGCATACTATGATACTTCTGCAATAATGGGCAAGCACTTAGATGGTGTCCCCATGTATTTCATATTTCACAATATCCTACTGCTCATTCCAATGGGTTTGGTGCTCCTGTAGCCATATACTATGGAAATGTTAGGAATTCTTCCTTATGATGGCCTTTTGTCTTACATGTAATACACCAAACTTGTTCACACTTTTCCTTTTCTTTTGTTATTTCTGACAACTGAATCCTTAGTGAAACCAAATATGATTGTAACTGTGCCATTCCTATGCCATCTCCTATGGGATATTCTTCTAACTTCATCATGATTTCTAATTCTTTTGGTTGTGACATGACCTTTTTTTGTGTCAATGGATAACGAATGTGTGGCAACAGACCTATAATAAACCATTCTTGATGTTTTTGGTCAAGAATATGAAATGTTAATATACCCATCATATATTTAAATCTCTGATCGTAATCCAAAACATTCTCATTTTGTACTTTCTTAATCTCTTTCATCTCTGTGATGTACTGCAACTCAGATTTTGGCTTCCAAAATTCCTTTAACAAAGATTGTCCAATCTTTGTCAGTGTCCTTGATTGTCCTGCTGGTGTAGTATTTGGTACTTCATGTACCATAACAGTGCATGACCTCTAAATTTCATGGTTAATTGCACAATATTTGTTTCCTCATCCTCAACATTCTTCGTAGTCTGTATCGTGTCGCATACAAATAGATGTTTCTTTGGGTCTTCCGACCCTACTCCCTGGAATTCAAGAATTATTAGTGTATGATTTATTCCTGGCATTGTATTATGTGTAGTACTTACCTTTTGTGATGTTGAATGACTCTGGTTTGTTTTGCTACTTCCACTATTCTGACTATTATTATGACTTCCTCCACTAACTACAATTTCTCACAACAAAGTTTTGTTTTTTATTTTGATCTAGGTGACACACATGGGTTCATGGGTTCAACATAGATTCGAATATGAGATGGACTTCCTTCTACTACTAGACTATACTGAGGATCCTTTTATTTCTCATTCCTTTGTCTCTATGGTGTGATATGAAGTATTGCACAGGGGACACTTTTCTCAAACACTCTTTGTTGCTCTTCTCTCTCATCCATAGTATCCTTCTTAGTGTATCTAAACCTTTTCCCACAATGCAATAATCCAATATCTCCATATTAGTCAATGTCTTCCTTTCTCGACATCCTCAGCCCATCTGATCCTTTTTTTTCATTTTAATCTCTCTAAGACCATCGTCCCGTCATCCCCCGTCCTCCCTATGTGCGTGAAGGAACCTAGCAATCAGACTCCATTTTCATAACATTCTTTCTGCACAACAACATTTTTATCCAAGTAAACAGTGCATCCAAATATATTCCATGCAGACCCTTGAAAATGTCCCTCTCTGTGAACTACAAAGTGCCTCTCCATGAACTATAAGATTGGGTACAATCTACTGCAAACTATGTAATGTAACCCCCCACTATAATATTCAACCAAAAATCAACTACGTGAGAAACTTTATTACTTACTTTATTCAATTTTTTGATCAATTCAGGTCCAGTTTCTCAGAGCCTTAGCTCGATATCTCCCAACATTATCCACTAGAATTTATAACCATTTAGTCAAAATTATAGGAAATTCACCAAAGAATATTTCATGAAGATTTCTGAACACATACCTTTGCAACCATTGTTCATTGTTGAATCATGGGTTCCTTTTTTGTTCTTTGGAAAATTATTGCTTCTTCATTTCTAGCCACTCGATGATCTCCTCTTTATTCGGCCTTCAAAACATTCCCCTCAGTTACATTTCCCAATATCGACAATGGAATCATTTGTTGGCACGCAGTGGGTAGACCTGAGGTTAATCATCAATAGATAAACTAAACCCTTATACACATACCCTTTCGACATCACCTCAAAATCAATTGAAGTCTCATCCTATGCATCTAGAGGGGCTGCAAGAACTAAGGCTCTGTAGTGATGAGGGGAAGGGAGGAATTCAACATGTATTTACTAAACATATACTCATGTGCATAGTTTCC
>ML781962.1:654594-675091 GCA_009831015.1 Picea engelmannii | reverse complement strand
GTTCGCAAACTCTCTCACCACCGGAAGGTGTTCTAAACCTTCTGCTAATCCCTTCTCATTTAACACAAGGATCGCATAAAGCTTGCACCCCTTACGCATGCTCTTCCATAGCTGTAAGGAAGAGATGAACCTCAGAAAAACTCCTTGGTTCTGTCCTACAATCACACATCTCTATCCCTCATCATCAACCAAGATCAATTGTTTCATCTTATAGTTGAGTATCGCCTCATGCGATTCCAACCAGTCCATACCAATTACGACATCATAAGATCCTAAGATCGTGACATACAGGTTGGCCCTTGTGACAAACTCTCCCAGGATAAGGATACATCCCATAACCTTTCCTCCAACCTTTCGTTTGGGTCTTAAGGCCATCTCTACGAAGCTAAACTCATCTTGTTCGACTGCCTTTACCTTAATCCTTTTTAGCACTACACCAGAAATGAACTTTCGGTAGCACCGGGATCTATCAAAATATTAAGGATCTGGTCAGGGACGGTACCTTTCGTCTCGAGAACAGTCGACTAATGCTCTTCCTGGTGGTTATTCGTCGTTGCATGAATTTGATGGGCCTTGCCCATACCTCCCACGGTAGTGGGTCCAGCTGATCTGGATGCTCTAGTCCTCTCCACCAGGCAGTCGCACTGGTAGTGTGGCTTCCCAAATGTCCAACACCCCTCTTCGGCCCAGTAGTCCTGGTACCTGAAGTAGAAGGTGACGAACCTCTGACCTGGAATCCTGGTATGTTCTGTTGAACATGCCTAAACTGTTGTTGCTGCAGTCGACGCTACTTTTGATGCTGTGGTATCCAATAAGGTGTCTATTTCTAAGGCGTCGGTCATCGAGGTGTAGTGAAAGAGGATCCCCTTTGAAAGCCACGATATCCCAACGTATGTCTAGCTGGTGTCTGATACTGCTATTCTCCAGAAGACACCTGCCCTGCTGGTCTCACTGGAGTCCTGGTCTGAACCCCGCTGATAAGCTCCTCCTCTGCTATGAGGGCCTTTTGGACGACATCATGCAAGGTTTGAGGCATCAAAATCCTGACCTTTGCACGTATGTTGTCGTTAAGGACAAACACGAACCTGTTGACCTTAAGTTTCTCAGTGTTAAGGTGCAAAGGATACCAGAGAAGCTCCATAAAATGGGCCTCGTACTCGGGCACCGTAGGACCGGTCTATCGTAAGGCGTTGAACTCATTGAGCTAACGCTCAATGAATTCCTCTAAAAGGTACCTCTCTCGGAACTGTTCCTCGAACAGTTCCCATGACACGTCTTCGACGACCACGTTCAGCTGCGGTAGGAGCATCTTCCACCATATAAGAGCGCTTCCTTTCAGTTGGAAGATCGCCATGCATACGTTCATGTTGGAGGTATAATCACGAAGTGCAAATCACATCGCCATATTCTCCAACCATGCCTCGATGGCTGCATCGTCCGGGGCACCAAAGAACTCGGGAAATTTGACCTTCTTGAGTTCACGGTGAATGCTACCAGTACCGACCAGAGTGCATGGCGGAACCTCAGGGGGTGTCAGTGCCCTGGCCTCATCTCTGTCCAAATGGCTTATCAGTGCCTCAGACATGTGCTGAAAAGATCTCATCATTCTGACCATGTCACCAACTACTATCTTCTCCTGTCTGACAACCTGTTCATCTCCCTGGGGGTTAGACCCCTTAGGTGTGGGTGCTACTGCACCTCCTCCCCTAGCACCCCGTCATCTGCTTCCATGGCGTCCTCTAACCATGATTACCTACACGAATACAAGTCAACTCAATTAGCAACATTATAATCAAATCATATCAACGAAAGTCGTAGCGATCCCAAGTCGCGGGTTGAACCCGCTCTGATACCATATGTAACGAACCTCCCATTTCGTTACGACAACAAGCCTCACATAACAAGTGCAAAAAAAAAATTGTTTCTTGAATAAATTAAATTTCTTACTCCCTCTGTGTTACAAGATTTAACGAAGATCATACTCTTTATTTATTTATTTTTTAAATTTTATTATATATATATATATATCAAAATTCTTTTAATAAAAAGGATAAAATTTTACCACTAGCATGATTTAGACCTAGACCTTAATTTTCGTGATGGGCGACATTTTATTAGGGAATCTTTTTTTTTTTAATTCTTATCACATTGTTCATCCTAAGTCTGTCCAGGTTCATTCATTTATCAAAACAATGTGACATGCCCTTTAGGATGCACTACGTGCTCCAAGGGTGCCACTCGCCTCATCTATTCCCTTGCGTGACGTGACCTTCAGGACGTACTGCATGCTCCAAGGGTGTCAATCGCCTCTTTCCATTTTTCTTGTGTGACATGCCCTTCAAGATGCGCCACATGCTCCAAGGGTGTCACTCACCTCTTGACTGACTTGGTAGACATCAAAAACCCCTGGAGTCAATACTTTGCCAGGTGAACTTGTGGGAGACTAAGGGCCTCTAAGGAATAAGGCCCCCGCCTTATTGCGTGCCCCTTAGAATCATCGTGAGAAACTGTTGCAGTCTGCCCTCATGACATCGTGGTTCCTCTCGAACTCGATAAACATTAACCTACAGTTCGAGCCACGACGAGAGTGCTAGTAGGCTATGGCAGGGCTACTGTCCACACCTCTCCCTCAATATCTCTAGTAGTCGTGCGTGACCCCTTTACTCCATATGTGAGTATGTTCGGCAAGCTATCGTCAACCTGCATCATCGAAAAATCATGTCAGAACATATCCATATCATATCATCTAATCAGATGCACTAATATCATAGTAAAATAATCAAACCCCAATGGTACACTCCCTGACTCGATCCGGAGTCCAAGGGGTTTCATCGATGCCTCTGCATCCTCGAGGTCCAAAATCCTGCACACTCAGTAAAACCGAGTCAATAGCACCAGTCTATGTCGAGGCGGTAAAACAACATGTCATCATCCCATAATGCCTCATAATCAAAATCAAAAGTTGTAATAGCATAATAATCTGGATCACTTGTGAGCAAGTGTCCTCAAAGAATAAGTTCGCTCAGTGCGCCAGAGTGGGATGTTACAGCGATTCTTCAATTTTAGGATGAACAATAGGTTTAACAACAACATCATATTTATCAAATAGTTTCTCGAGAGGCACCAGTCCTTTTGGAATTTGATTGTTTCTTAACACCATCATTTTATAGTTAGAAATCATGTTTTGTAATTTGGGATCAGAATGACTATTATGATTAATTTGTTCATTATATTTGTCATCTTCCTCGTCAATATAATTTGCAAAAAATTCATCAACCGTTTCCAAAAACTTTTTAATTTGTTGATCCTCTTCAAATACTTGTCAGTGCTTAACATTGTCAAGAATTAAAGGTCTATATTTCATTTCCACTTCATAGTTTAGGTTTGATACCTCATGGGGTATGAAAGTTCTTGTTTCTACTGCTAAATAATTAGCTTGTTGATTTTCATGTCTTGGTATTGTATGGATATTGAAGGCTAGAAAGAAATTTTCAATTAAATCCCAAGAAAAATTCTTATAGGATTTGATCCTAGGATGTTTAGCTTGATAAACCTTCCTTATTTGTTTAACAATTAATTATGCATCACCATAAACAATAAGCTTTGTAATTTTCATTTTTCTAGTAGCTTATAAAACTAACACTAAAGTGTAGTCTGAAAGAAAATGGAAAGAATTTTCTAGAAGGTGAAACCAGGAGTATAGATGCTCCAACACCTTCCCAAGAGGAAGCTCCGTCAAAATACATTTTCCACATTCCATCTTCAAGATCTTTATTTTCGTACAAAGGAGTATTTTCAATTTTGTATCATTTTTTACAGATAAAATAAAACAATCCAAGTCTTGATCCTTTGAATAAACAATATAATTATTAGGATGATTGGGATCACCTACTGTGTAAGCTAGTCTAGTTTACCTATAAATTATCCTAGTTTATCCACCAAAAACTGAGATTGTAGCATATGCCATGTCCATTTGTAATGAGCCACCTAATTTACATTCCCAAGATCTAGATAAAATCATCCCATAGTTTACATGCACATCTGCCACAACAATATCCATTAATACACTTTTTCACATGAATTTGGGATAAATGTACCACAAGATATTTGATCATTCCTAAGCACCTAACCTTTCTTGCATCAAAGGAGTACAGATCATGATATGGTCTTGTGATATATAGGCCTAGCTTCTCCATGATTATTTCAGGCATTAAATTGTGAGAAGCTCTTTAATCTAGCATGCAATTGTGTAAGGGATGCTCATGAATAATCAAAGAAATGTAAAAAGGAGTTGTTGCCACTCCTATTTCCTCTATATGATGACCAAACATCACAATAGAGAGTTCATCTTGTATATTTAATGTATCAAGTTGAGTTTTTTCAATATAACAATCAATCATTCTCATCACTTGTTTTTCATAAATAAGATTTTTTGCAATTTCCAGCAAAGGAATAGGAATTATGATCTTATTTGATTCATTTTCCAAATTAAAGTAACTACAAATTTCTCAATTTCTTTGTGTTCTACATCTATTTTCTTAAAATCTTGTTGATTATATTTTTGTTTTTCATTTGTGATTTCCTTTCCTTTATCTTTATTTTGAATTTTATTCGAATGTCCTTGATTATTTGTTTTAGTTGTATTTACATTTGTCCTAGATTTAAGGTCATATTTTCTATGCAATTCAACTTGCAAGGCATATGAGAAAATCCTATATTGATATGATGAAGAATTAATGTAACTATTGTTATCATCCTCATTAAAATATGGATTAAAACTTAAGGATTTATCATATTATTCTTGAGTAAGATGTAAATCAGAAATATAACCTTCCATTATATTTATTTCTTCATTAATATCTTCAAATTGTTCCTCAACAAGATTATCAACCAAATTCTCATTTTTTCTAGGTGCTTATATGGGTTGATCTTTATTTCTCCTTTCTCTCTACAAAACTTGAGAAGGGTTGAATAGCCTTCTAAACTGATTTGGATTTCTATTATTAGGCCTTCTTCTCTCAATTTCCATTCTAGAGAATTTATTTGATAAATCTTTAATGATCCTAGACATTTCTTAAATTTATCCTCTTGACTTTTATTAGTTCCTGATTTAATAACTAGTTCCTTTTGTTTTATTTTCTTTCTTTCCCCTGATTCACTTCTAATTCTAGTTTTTCATGAAGCAATCATATTGCATTCAATTTCTACAATGTCATGTTGCATACTAGTTAAAGTAGTATATCTTCTCTCCCTAAGTAGCAAGGTAAAATATGGGTCAAAAGATCCAACAAAAGTAACATTTGCCAATGGTTGTGATGGTTTTACATCTACATGGATCTTGCTATAAAATTTATTAAATATTTTGATAAAATTTGGGATAGATTCATTTTGCTTCTTTTTTAAACTCCCAATCTCAGTAAAGAAGTATAAATGATCCTTATTCTCACCCCATTGTCTAAGGAAAGCAGATTGCAGTGCATCCCAAGAATTAATGGAATTAGGAGGTAACCCCTTAAACCATGTCCTCACCTCAACTTCAAACGTTTGAAAAAATATCCTCATATATACATATTCATGTTCAAGACCTTGATTATCTGTAAAATAATCAAAGGACGATAAATGTTCTAGGGATTTGTTTTCATCTTCCCCATTAAAT
This sequence comes from Picea engelmannii, assembly GCA_009831015.1. Taxonomy (NCBI): domain Eukaryota; kingdom Viridiplantae; phylum Streptophyta; class Pinopsida; order Pinales; family Pinaceae; genus Picea; species Picea engelmannii. The sequence continues at coordinate 669,435 of ML781962.1, read as the reverse complement.
TTAGGAAATATTTTCAGATAGTTATCAGGAAAATTGTGTACATTTTTAGGCAAATTCAAAGCGTCATATTAGCAACTACTTTATTAAAAACCCTTGGTGGGGGTGGTGGAGGAGGTGGTGGTTTTGGTGGTTGTGGTTATTGTTGAGGGATATTTATTTCCATGACTAGATGATCTATTAACATCTGTGAATTCTCAAAAGTTAATGGATTGAAAAATAATTTGAATTCTTCCTCTTCTAGAAGATCCATCGGAAGAGATGTACCAGGTATTTATTTTTTACGGAATAAGAAAGGAAACCTAGGGTATGTAACAAGAGAATTTTCAAGAGATTCCTTTGGAGAAACTTTTAAAGAATTTTGAGTAGGATAAACCTGATAAATCACAATAAACTCTTTAAGAGAAAGTTCAATATAGTGTTTATGGAAAAAATCAATAGAATCGGTTGTGTAGACCAATAAAGATGGTTTTGGAGAGCTTGAAAGCGTTTTTTTAGGTGATGATGGAAAAGGGATATTTGGGGAACTATTGGGAGATTCTTTTGAAGAATATTTTAAAGAAATAGAATATTTTACCTTTGGCTTAGGATCTATAGAAGCATATGGTTTTGTAGAAGAAGGGATAGTAGAACATGTTATGCGTCTTTGTCGAGGATTTATCTTAGACAATAATTTTTCTGGGTCTACTACTAGTGTGGTTTTCTTTGGGTATGGGTTAGCCTTGGTGTTTTTCTTTCCCAATGCTAGGATTGAAAATATGGAGTCACCAAGTGAAATATTTTATCCTTCTTTACTCTTATTCACCAACAATGAGTAGGTTTTCCTGTCATTTTACCCAGGGAAAAGTAAAATTTATTTAATTTGGTCCCCGATAATGGTGCCAAAAGAATATTGTAACCCTTCATATGTTCCTAGATAGGGAACTATGCTAAGGCATTCATTTATTTTTATTTATTTTTACTTAAATTAATTTGTCCTAAAACATAGTATTTTCCTGATTCACTTCAAGCCTTAATTACTAATCTTTAATACTTTAACAATTAGATTTTGATGGGATCATTTAAATTTTTCAATCAATTAAATATTTTAAGAGATGAGAGAAGAATGAAGAAGAACAAAAATGATAGTACAATAATGTATCTTCTGATAAATAATATTTTTCTTCTCAATTAGAAGAAATTATGGAAGATATGTATCTGAACTAAGAATATAAATGGAACAGAAAGGAACAATTCATTATATTAAAAAATGTATAATAAAAATTAATCATGGGTCCTCTTAATACTCACAGTGTGTTATATAAATGTCTAGCTTTAATGATCCCTTTCATAGTTTCAATAGTAGTAGTTGTACTAATTTTTTACAATTTCAGCAATAGATACATCCAAGAGTGAATTTATGAAAATGAAAACAACACGAGAGAGAGAGAGAGAGAGAGAGAGAGAGAGAGAGAGAGAGAGAAATCATGTGAGATGAAACAAAAAAATTATAAATCACTCAAAACTTGCCAAAAGTTTATTAAATATGTCTTCCACGGGCCCAAAAATCTCCTCTTATATTCAATGGGAATATGTTTAATTCCGTGATCTTTTGAATGTTGAGCCTTTCCTAAAAGAATGAAACTTTTTCTACATTTGTCTCTTTAATATTTTTCTTGGCAAAGAACTCTTTGGAAAACCAATTGTTTAAAGCTATCTCTTCCTAAGAAATCTCAGTCAATATCATGTTATTGATTAGAAGCAACATTTCAATATCAACAAAGACAAGTTTTCTCCCCTTATATATTCCTATTTAAAAATTGCGTTATGGTTTGATGAAATATGATCTTTATAGAACATATAATTGTTTCTCATGATTAATAATTATTTATTTTGTACTTTGATTGGCTATATAAATATACATCACCTGACATGTGATGGATGAAGATATATGTGTCATCATTTTAATATGATTAAAGATCGCCAATCATTTTGTAATCTTGATCTTTCATGGGTGATAAGACCTTCATATAACTTGACTTGATAACTAATTGGAGCTTATGTTGATGACATAGATTGTAACTATTGGAATTTTGGTGAAATAATTAGGTATGATTGCACTTAAAATGTGACAAATGATATTTGGTCACGATGTGTACTTTTGATGATGCCAACTGGTAGAAATAAGTGTGAAATTGGACTTATCATACCCTTCATGTGCATAAACCTAACCTTTCACATGCATTCATTTCGATGATTTGGCATAGATTGGCATACTTTTAGTCATCGAATAAAATCACATTTTACGGGACATGTGGCAGGCTCTAATGTGATGACACATGGCAGACATTGATTCGAAGATGTCATTGTTATAAACCATGATTTTCTTTACTTCATGTTATCGTCATTTGGGACACACGTCATATTTTCATTGATTGTGGGGGGATATTGTGTGGTTGTACTAACCATAGATGAAGGGGGGCTCAGCTATCGGATGTGTGACACGACAGAAGGATTTTAAAATTGGATAAGTTTCATGGCCCCCTTTCCTGTCGTTAACAGGTGAGCACGTGGGGGGGGGGGATTGATTGTGGAATGTTGATTTGAAACCCTGGGCACTCAATCATTTCTACAATGAAACATTCATTTTATTATTATAAAGTATATAATAATCATATAATAAAACTATATAAAATCAAATTGTTATTAAATTTTCTACTAAGCTTTAATAATAACATTTTATTTAACAAAACTTACACTAAACTAATAAATATTTAAAATAAAAACTAAATCGAACTAATCTAAACAACTCAAAAGAGTTATACAAATTAAAATTAATCAAACTTCTATGATATTTTTAAAACTAAGCTAGGTATAAATTTTATTTAAATGTTGTTTACAAAGCATAAAAACCATTAAAACTTTAATAAAACCTAACTTCATTATACATTCAAAATTTATTTCAATTTTTTACAAAAAAATAGTTTTTGTTACAACACAAGGCATGGAAAGACAAGGCAAGCCAAGGAAAGGAAAGGAAATGAAAGCCAAGCCAAGACAAGCCAAGACAAGGCAAGGCAAGGCTAGAAATAGTTCCTTGACAACAAAAATGAACCAAAAATTACAAGAATACTATAACAACCATAAAATGAAGGAAAATTTTCAATCAATCATCAATCTAAAATATGTTTTCAATTATTCCTTTTACACATTAAGAATTTTCCAATTTGATCATTTATATCATATTTCTGGTGCTTATTACATATGTTTGACAATTTATATCCTTATAAGGAAAGTAAAGTCAAGACAAGGAAAGGAAAGACATGGAAATACAAGGCATGGAAAGACGAGGCAAGAGAAGGCATAGAAAGACAAGGAAAGGAAAGGAAAGGAAAGTAAAGGAAAGGCTAGGAAAGGAAAGGTAAGGCAAGGTTAGGCAATGYTATACATGGCAATACAATACATGAMATGGAAAGGATAGGAAATACAAAGCAATCCAAGCCAATCCAAGCCAAGCCAAGGCAATAAAAGACAAGGCAAGTCAAGGAAAGGAAAGGAAAGGCAAGGAAAGGATAGGCAAGCAAGGAAATCAAAGGAAAGGAAAGGATAGACATGGAAAGGAAATTCAAAGTAAGGAAAGTAAGGGAAATGAATAGAAATACAAGGCAAGCAAAGGCAAGGAAATMCTAGCCAAGCCAAGCCAAKACAAGGTAGGGAAAGGCAAGGCAAGGCTAGGAAAGGAAAGGAAAGGCATGACAAGACAATACAAGGAAAGGAAAGGAAAGGAAAGAAAATCCAAGCCAAGACAAGGCAAGGTTAGACATAGTTCCTTAACAACAAAAATGAACCACAAAATACAAGAATACCATAACAAACATAAAATGAATTCAAAATTTCAATTAATCATAAATCCAAAATATTTTTTTAATTATTCCTTTTACACATTAATAATTTTGCAATGGCATCATTTTTATCATCTTTCTAGTGCTTATTACATATGTTTGACAATTTAGCACCTTGTAAGGAAAAGAAAGGAAAGAAAAGGCAAGGCATGACAAGACAAGGCATAGAAGTAAAAGGAAAGTAAAGGAAAGGTAATTCAAGGAAAGGAAAGGAAAGGAAAGGAAAGAAAAGGAAAGGAAAGGAAAGGTGTTGGGCACAGGCCTATTTTCAGGAAATACCTATTTTTGGAGGGTAAAACCCAATTTTGGAGAAGAACAATTGGAAAGACTTGCAACATGTGTGAGGGAAAGTTGCATGCAAAGGAGGAAAGCATGAAAGGCATGCAAGAAGGAAATCCTAACCATATTAGGGTTAGGGTTTTGGTAAGATATTGTAACAATTGGTAAACTTGTAAACTAGTATAAATAAGAACCTAGGACATCTAGGCCAGGGTCTCAACTAGTTGTTGTTGATTCAAGTTAATTATGAATTGTAAGAAAATATTGTGATACCCTTTTGTATGTTGTTGAGTTGTAGAAGAGTCAGGTAGCTATATCTTGAGGGTTAGATCACATGCTGAGGATTCTGGTGTGATCTAGTCCACCTCACAGAGGTTGTGGAACCTATTTCATAATTGTATGATCAGAACTGTAATGTGCATAGGGACATATTTTGCATAAATCTAAATAAAAGATCCTAAGAATCCATATATTTGTGGACGTATCCGAGGAGGGGGTGAACCATGGTAAAATCTATGTACTTTTTGATGAGTGAATGGATGTTTACTTTCTGTTAATGGTTGATCATCTTTAATTCCTACTAATGATTGATTTACACATAACTGGCTCGCTGTATCTATTTGAATGCATGTATAATATTACAGATGAGTGGATCTTAATAATAATAGATAGAGTAATCATTCTAAGGCCTGAAGAAGATTAATTGCAATCCCAGATCCCCACTCATTCCTGGATTGTAAGCATATGAGCATTGCAATCAGCCATAAAACTATCTCGAGTGAGACTGCACAGTACATTCTGTGTGCTTTGTTTCCTTCTGGTTTACCAGAAGGGCTGATAATTTTAGAGGGTTTTGTTGGAAAAAAATTCAGATATTAACCTGGGTTAGCCCAAGAAGTATAAAGAAAGACTAATAACCAACAAATGGTTCTATTGTCAACTAGAAATGCATGGGATTGAGTGAATGGGATTCATATAAGAATCATGTGGAGAATGAAAGTATAAAAATGGAATGTTCAGACCGTGGAATACAATGAAGGCAAAGATCAAAATATGGTTGAAAACAAAGGAGCTTAAGTTTACGCATAAAGATAACAAAAACCCTAAGTTAACACCGTGCAAATATCTGGACAAGTACGTGTTTAACAAATTGCATGAGGTATTTTTCTATGATTTCCTACATGACTTGATGGAGTGGCTATTAAGGTTAGAAGAAAACCCCCATACAAATTGAATTAGATAGTTCGAGTGGAATCCTATGGAGATCATGTAGTTACAACAAGTTAACAACAAATTCACGCGTGCAGTAGATTTATGGTTAAACAGTATTGTTGCAAAGTTTATCATAGAATTTGCAGTAGATACTATGAAGTCTTACAGTGCAACAAAGAAAGAGTTTCTAAAAGGACCAAGAGGTAGGTATATCATATCGTTTTATACTTCAATCAATATTTTACTTTACAACAACGGTTTGATGACTATGGAATCAGAAAACTAAACTTCCCTACGTACATGGGGGAAGGGGGGAAGCACTAACAAGAGGTGGAGAAATGGAGGAAGAGATGGATAAGAGAAAGAAGAAGGATGCTATCGACCCAATCATGATGGAGTAAGATAAGATAAAGCATATAATGGAAATAGTTGAAAATACGTGCAATGGAGTACCCTACAAATATAACATGAATAATAAGAAGAGATCCATATCTGATAGAGAGGGATTGGAAAGTGATGAAGCAGAGGTAGAGGATTTTCGGGCTATGGATAATATTGAGGAAATCATGCATGAAAAATATGAAAGGAAGAAAGGCGGTACAAGGGCAGGAACAGAAGGCATAACTCCCATCCATGTCAGTGTCAATGTGGAACCCATAACCCCATGTGCGACTAATACACCAGAAATAACACCACCATTTAGAAAACAAAATTTTAGTGGAAGAAATATAGTAGGAAGTACATCCAAACAAGGAGAAACAACTGGAGGAGCCAGTTCAGGAAGTAGTATTCAAATATATACACCACACGGAGGTATTGTTTCATCACAGTTCAATATGGAAGGAAATGATCCCACCATTAGGTTACCATAATTCCAGGAAGAGGCGTGATCTAAGGACCCTGAAAATCATTTTTTCATCTGCAAGAAGATATGGGAAGAAAAACAGATCACATATGAGGATACAAAACTTGCACATTTAGTTATCACGCTAAGAGACTACGCACTGGACTGGTACATGAGCTTAGTTGTAAACAGTCCACCAAGAAAAAAAAGGATGATTACGGATGTCAAGAAGCTACTAATAAATGAATTTTAGAATCCTAGTTCAGAAGATCAGTACATGAATGAGATGATTGAAACTAGAGGTTTAAACGGTTGAAGGGTAAGTTGAAGTATGTCATGATTGACATGCAACATATACATATCTTTGTGAACTTGTTGTTACCACATTTTAAATACCCCCTGAGACAACAAAAGTTCCAAAATTAGGAAGAGGCTCTATAGGTATCCCTACAACTGGAAGAGAACCAGTATCAGAAGATAGATCCAACAATAGAGGAGTCGAAGGAGGATTTGAAGAACCTTACATTTCAACTGAACCAGAATAAGGGAAAAGAGAAAAGAGAAGTTGTTTGGTGTACTACATGCAATATAGAAGGACACCATAAGAATGAATGTCCAATGTTCGTGCAGTACATGGAAATAGGAGTATAGAACCCTTTGCTAGGAGGAGGACCATGGTGCGAGATCTGTAATACACATGGGAATGATTCATATAATTTTCTAATGATGCAGAAGTACTAGATAGTACCCAAGAGCTCACACTGCAATTTTTTCAATTCAGTGGGCCATGATGATAAAGATTGTAGGACGATGGATCTGATGAGGGAAAGAATGTCAGAAACCTATAGGGTGCAGGAAGAAATGATGACATGGAAATATGCACCTGAGTTTAACCATGTATCACCTCCATACAACAATTCACAAACACAATATAATAACTTGGAGCCACATTATAACCTCACGCAGTATAATCAGGTGCCTCAATACAATGCACTGTGAGGAGATCGAACTGGATACAGAGGTGGAGGACGAGGTGGAGGAGGATTTGGAATAGGAAGAGGTCCATTAGTGTGCCACAAATTCAAAAATCCATGACATTATGCAAGGGAATGTTGACTTCCACCTGTGACATGTATGTACTATCGCGCAACAAACCATGACACAGAAGAATGTCCAACACTTTTGGTAAAGATTCAAGAAAAGAGGAGCTAGAAGAATCATAATGTTTAGTGGATCTCTTCAGAAGCTAGGGATGATGGAATAAATATCAACATAGTCACGCGAGGAGGCACTAAGATAGGAATTGATGTAGTGAGACATGATCCAGAACAACACCAATGGGTGAAGAAAAATATAGAAACACAGAAGCAGTTTGTTGTGCGGAAAGAAGAGGAGACATTCAAGGAGGCCAAACAGGAGTTCTTCAAACAAGATGTTGCGTCTACATAATATTTGAAACATACTCAAAATGTACCAATGTATGAGATGCCTCTATCAATGGATCACACCAATGAACCACTACCTTTAGGGAAAGTAAGTATCATAAATAATTTTCTGCAATTCTTAAACTATTGAATGATCCATCATCTATTAATGTTTTGAAAAATATGTTAGAAATATGTAACACAAAGGCAAAGGGGAATTTAGAGAAGAAAAAATTCAATCACCTTCATACAAGGAGGAAAAGTAGAGAATTCAGACTGAATGCCAACATTGGATATTTCAATATGGGGGATATTATACTAGCCTTAAGCTCTAAGGTAAATGAGTTACCCAAGAAGACATGGCAGTGTATGGGAGATCCCAAACTATGATATTCACCTGTCTAGGTGAAGTTAGAAAATAAACATATATTTCTACCAATTGGAAGTCTTAACGGTTTGACAGTAGATCTGGATGGAGTGCGCATGAAAGAAGACTTTGAAGTGATAGAAATAGTATATGGCACAACACCATATCCAAAATTGCTTGGAATGGATTGGGTGTTTGATAACCAGGCCATAATCAAATTGAAAACAAGGAATATGACATTTGTATCAGGATAATATCGAGTCATTGTGCCATTAGACCATTCAGAAGGAGAAAGGTTTGTAGAACCAACTTGTCTGGACTTGAAGGAAGTAAACCAATTGTACAGAACCATCGCGCGAGAAAAATATTATTTAAACCCAATTGCAGATGGGGTATTCAACTTGAGAAGCATCACATCATGTGCTTCTAACTCATATACTTCTTTGGATAATTGGAAACAAATATTACATGAAGTCTCCACAAGAAGGTGCACAAGAATAGACCGCACAGTAAGATGGGTTGCCACAAAGATAAGAGAACCTCCCAGTTTTCATGGGGTGAATGATTTAGAATAATTTCTGACCAAATATGAAGAGGAATTATTATACAACCAGAGGCTTTTGGCCCCGCACATTTCACTCAAGACTACACCTTCAAGTTGGTGGGGTGCGCATAAAGAAACAATTCAGGACTGGTACCAATGTAAGTGACTACTGCACATTAGATTCAACACAGAACAAGGAAACAATAAAATGCAGAGATATGATGGACATGGGACACCAATAGAACATTTGGAGAAGTACAAGACAGAATGGAGGATGACACCACCAAAGGAATGGCCTCATCATTTCATCCATACATTGGAAGGAATTCCATAAAGCTGGTATGTAGAATAGGAACTACACAGAGGCACTGTAGAATGGAAAACATTACAACATAATTTTATAGTAACCTTCTCATTTGAACATGAGAACTCCAACATTGATTCAAAAATCAAATAGATAAGAGGGGTGATATTTATTGATGAACCAGAGGTTGAACTCATGAAAAAGTATCAACAACAGAACAAACAGATAATCAAGGAACTATTGTCATGTTATCATGTGGAATAAGAAGCACCAGATGAAAATGAACTGCGCAATATTCAGTTTACATAAATTGAAGGAGAAAGAGAGGTGGAAGGTCCAAATTTGGAATCAAAAGTATTTGTTGCACCTATAAAAGTGAATAAATTCAACATTGGGGCAATTGGTAATCCTAAAATGAAAAGTATTGGAGACTATTGGGGTGAAAAAACAGTGGAAAGAATAACAGAGTTACTGTGTGAATACAATGAGATGTTCTCAACAAAATTTATAGATATGAAAGGCATAGAAGGAGAGCTAGGAAATATGAAGATACCTCTCAAACCTAAGGCAAGACCTACCAGATAAAGACCTTATAGACTAAACCCAATGTATAAGAAGAAATTGAAAATTGAAATTGACATAATTTTGGAAGCTGGTATCATAGAACCAGTAGAGAAATATGAATGGATAAGTCCCATGGTAGTGCAATAAAAGAAGCAAGGGGGGATAAGAATTTGTTTATATTTGAGAAAGTTGAATGATTCTTTCCTACATGACGCTTTTCCCAGCCCTTTCACAAATGAGGTATTAGAGAATGTGGGAGGCTAGGAAGGATACTCATTTATAGATGGACTCTCAGTGTACCATCAGATCAATATATCTCTAGAAGACAGGTATAAGACAAATGTTTACACATAATGGGGATCCTACCAATACATAGTCATGCCTTTTGGGATGAAGAATGAACCATCCATATTTTCAAGAATAGTCATAGCTGCTTTTAAGGAATTCATACATCAGTTTTTAGAAGTCTATCTAGATGACTTCATTGTATATAGTCTATTAAAAGATCATGTAGAAGTATTAAGGCTAATGTTGGAAAGATGAAGGCAGTGTCAGATATCATTGAATATAAAGAAATGCATATTTGGGACACCTTTTAGAATATTTTTGGGACATTTAGTCTGTAAACAAGGTTTACTAGTGGATCCTTTTAATATTGCAGTCATTGTCAACTTACCACCACCAAAATAAGTGCGCTAGTTGAGAGAAACACTGGGACATACATGCTATTACAATAAATTCATAAAGGGTTATGAGAAGATTACTACGACATTGAAAAAAATGTTGAAGAAGGATACCATATTTCAGTGGAATGAAGACTGTGAACAAGGGTTGGACACTTAAAAACAAAATATGGTCACAACACCTATCCTAGTATTTCCAGACTGGGAAAAGACATTTCATGTGCATGTAGATGCATCAGCCATAACACTTGTAGCAATTTTGGTGTAGGAAGGAGTAGGGGATTTAGACCATCCTATAGAATTTGCAAGCATAAAATTGTTAGAATAAGAGAAGAATTACAACACCACAGAAAGAGAATGCTTAGCCATTGTATATGCACTTCAGAAGTTCAGGAATTATTTGTTGGGAAAACACTTTAATATGTTTACAAATCATTCTTTCCTAAATTATTTAGTCAACAAGCCAGTGTTGGGGGGGAGGATCTGTAGATGGTTGATGTTATTTCAAGAATTTGATTTTGAAGTGATATTCAAATTATGTAAGTTGAATGCAGGACCTGATCATCTGTCAAGGGTCACTACTGGGGAAGAACCTACCAACTTGGAATACAACTTCCCTAATGCAAAGTTGTTTTCGGTACAAATAGTTGATGAATATTTTGTTGATATTATTGAATACTTAAGTACATGGATTGCACCACAAGAATTTATCACTGCGCATAATAAAAATTTGGTAGTCAGAGATACAGACTACCAACTGATTGCAGGACACTTATATAAAATAGGCATAGAAAACATTTTGAGAAGGTGTGTACTCGAGCATGAAAGGCCTATAAGTTTGGCGGAATCTCATGAGGGAATAGCTGGAGGGAATGATGCAGGAAACATTGTCATGCAAAAGGTGTTGTGTGCAAGATGATGGTGGCCAACGATTCACAGATATGCTAAGGAATATTGCCATAAATGTGATGTATGTCAGAGGGTTGATAAACCTAACATAAGGGATGACATTCCCCTGAGACCACAAGTAACTTTGCAGGTATTTGAAAAATGAGAAATAGACTTTGCTGGGCCAATCCATCCACCAGAAAAAATGTGAGGAGCAATATATATAATTACTATGACAGAATACTTAACAAAATGGGAAGAAGCAGCACTAGTCAAAGACTGCAGTGCAGAGACAACAACACACTTATTTTTTGCGCAAGTTATCACTAGATTTGGATGTCCAAGAATCTTGATGAGTGACCAAGGTACTCACTTTATCAACGGTACTATCAGGGATATGGTTGAGGAGTTTGAATTTTATCACCAGAAGAGTACAACATACCATCCTCATGAAAATGGAACAGTAGAAGCCTTCAAAAATATCTTGGAGAATGCTTTGACAAAGATCTGCAATGTCAATAGGGATGATTGGGATTTGAAAATAATAGTAGTACTATGGGCATACAAGACTACATGCAAGAATTTGATAGGACGGACACCATTTATATTGGTGTATGGGCAGGAAGTAGTAGTACCATTAAAAATTTTAGTACCCAGTTTGTGTGTAGTAGTAATCACTAACATGACAGAAAGAGGTGCAGTAAAAGAAAGTGTTAGGGTCCTAACCTGCACATAGGTAGAACAATATATTTGGATGTAATAAAGGTCAATATTAATAAGGCCTTTCAATAAAATAGAATAAGGTGGATGTAAGAAGACTTAATAGAAGCTTCCGCTTCTAGAAGGATCTTCCTCTAGATGCTTCTTTTTAGTATAAATAGGAGTCGAGGGTATGAGAACCCTAGCCTGAATATTATTGTAATAGAGCTCTTCTCAACTGGAGGTTGCCCCCTCGAAGAGGCCCGTGAACATTGCTTTCAGATTCAAAGTGTTATTTATGTTGTTATTCTTATATCATTTCAGTGTTATTGTGGTGAATGTTCTGGTTATATTGTTGTTATTCTGCCATTACTATCATTTTATTTCAGTTCTGCATACATTTATATCTGGTATATTACAAGTGGTATCAGAGCACTTTCCTCAGCAGAAAGTGTGGGTTAAATATTTTTCAGGGTAGAGATGTATTTTGGCGTCTTTAAGCCATAGAGATCTGTCGTTACACGCATAAACCCGTGGTTGAGGGATTCATGCACGCAGGAAATACAAGTGGTACTTAAGCGCACATCTGTTGGCCACCCTTGTAACCCATGTTGGTACCCCTTCGAGTGGTAGTGCATCAGACAACACCTGTGTATAGATTGGCCTAGATTACCTGAAGCCCTCTTTAGATAAACTGATTGGCCGCTTGACTGCTATAGTGTCACCGAGAATAGCACTCGGGAAGATACTCTCTAGTACCTGGGTAGTCAGGTAGTACGACTAAGGGTATAGTCTATCCTCCTTAGTTAGTGCCCTGAGATATTGAGCCGAGTACTATTGTTGGACCCCACATGTATATCAAAGAGCTATAGCACAGGGAAAACCCTTGTCTGTAGAACCCTTGAATACCTAGCCCTTGGGGGACAGAAACATAAACAAATTAAAGCAGACAAGATCTATTGTCGCGCAACTGTGTTCGGGTTGCCAAGTAAATACACATTTATTTCAGGTTAAGAATTTGGGCATTTCCTCTCTGTAGTATTTTTCAGACCGGAGTATAACTCTATAAAAAAAAAAAAAACTGGAAATTTTTTCACCATTATTTGAGACCTATTCCATTGGATTCATCTCTTCGCCTTATCACATTCATCCATATCATTTTTTCAACCAAAATTTTTTACCCCGCCCACCCCTTTTCAATTTCCTCATCCTCATGGCCCATACTCGTAGCCAAGACTTGGAAGCTCGCTTCAACACCTTGCAATCTGGTCTCATTGATACCCAATAAGAAGTGAAACAACTCAGTTTCAATGTTGTTGCCATCAATACAACCATGCAGTCATCAATGGGGGAAATCAAACAAGACCTCACCACCCAGCTTGAATCAGTATTTTTGGCACTCTGCACCAAACTGCATATCCCTACAGATAACCCCTCCTCTTCCTCACCTCCACATACTGAAGGTGACCATTCCTCTCATTCCCATACCTTGTAGAACCATCACTTTCAACGTGACCTACGCCTTTCGCAGGTGGATGTGACCAAATTTGATGGCTCATACCCCACTAGTTGGGTAACCCAAATGGAACATTACTTCTCTTTATACGGAATTATAGATGACTTGGCCAAACTTCGGTATGGTGTTCTCCATCTAGATCAAGAATGTTGGCAATGGTGGCAATGGAGAAAAACTTCTCGTCAAGGGTATATTGCTTGGAAACACTTTGTGGTAGAGATTTATGAACGCTTTGACACTGACACCAACCATTTGGGTCGTTTGACAAAGCTGAAACAATTAGAAACACTGGAAGACTTTATAGCTACCTTTAAGTGCCTGGATTTTAGAACAGAGGGCATGTCTGATGCCTTTTTCCGAGAGTGTTTTATCAGCGGCCTCAAGGATGAAATTCGGGTCCATGTCCTCATGGCTTGGCCTGAGAGTTAGGTGGAGGCTACCAAAAGAGCTAAAGAAGAACAACAAGTTGTATCTGCTCAAAACCACAAACCCTCCTTTATCCCTCACCCTAAACCAGTAAATCCCACTACTCCCTCTGCTCCACTAAAGATCCAAAAGTTGACCAGGGCTGAAATGGTTGAATGCCAACTCAAAGGCTTTTGTTATAACTGTGATGACAAATATTTCTCGGGCCACAAGTGTAAAGAACAAAATATTTTTATGGCTATCTCCAAGGAGATTTTGGAAGAAGATGAAGAAACTCCCTCTGTGTCTAAGTCACCTGAATCCACTGACATAACCCCTCCCTCAGACCCTCCCGAAGTAGAACTGGTCATTTCCCTCAATGCTCTCACTGGCTTCTCCACTCTCCAAACCCTCAAGCTAATCAGTTACATCAAGCATTGGAAGGTCATCATTATGGTTCATAGTGGAAGCACACATAATTTTATTCATCGTCGCATTTCCCAAGAAACTCATTTCTACATCCATGTCGTCAATAATTTCCAAATCATGATTGCCAATGGTGGTTCCATAAAATGTGGAGGGCATTGTGAAAATGTGCATCTCCAAATTGGTGACTAGCACCTGAAATCCCATATGTTTGATATCGACACGGGAGGTTGTGACATTGTGTTGGGTGCAGACTGGATAAGGACTTTGGGTCCCATTCTGATGGATTTTAAAGGTTTAACCATGCAATTCGACCAGGAGGGCCACCAATATAAGTTCCAAGGCATCACCGCTAGTTCACCTGAGATCATTAGTTCCCATTGCATGGAAAATCTGCTAAAAAAGGAATCCTAAAATGATTGAAGCTATGCAAGACTGGCCTCACCCAAAGACTCTTAAGAGCTTGCGTGGATTTCTAGTCTTAACAGGGTATTATCACAAGTTTGTTAAGAATTATGGGAAGATTGCAGCACCTCTCACTGCTCTCCTCAAAAATAAATATTTCACTTGGACTCCAATCATTGCTCAAGCTTTTTAGACCTTGAAGATGTCCATCTGCACCACTCCAGTCCTCTCCCTTCCCGATTTCACAAATACCTTTGTGTTGGAATGTGATGCCTCAGGGAAAGGAATTGGTGATGCCCTTATGCAAGAGGGTCGACCTTTGGCCTTTACGAGCAAGAAACTATCTGAAAGAAATCTGGGAAAATCCATATATGAAAAGGAAATGTTGGTTATTTTGCATGTC
>ML781962.1:548334-601342 GCA_009831015.1 Picea engelmannii | reverse complement strand
TGGAAGGCCACCGTGTCGTTTGTGGAAACGAAAGCATCCATCACTTCCAAATTCTGTCCCTCCGCTACCAGTATGATTGAAGGTAACAGGTTTCCCTTCTTCGCACACTTTATCGTAATGAAGTGATCTTTACCTGCATGGCTATTCACTGATATCTCCGGCAATATTGCATAATCCGAAGAGTCGGTATTGGATAAGATGGTATCAGTTTCATGAGATTCAGAACTAGCGGCCGTGTCTGCACCGCCCGCGCGTTTGTTGCTGCGAGTGCGGAGACGCTGCTGGAGATAGTGAATGTAATTTATAGTCTCGGCTACAATGCTGATTTTGTCAGTCTGGAAATTACCATAACACCATTGACCACTGTCAGTTAGCTGCTCTGAAAAAGCAAATAGTAGTGAATACAGGCAACTCTCACCGATTTTTATCCTCTGGAATCTGATCTTGGTCCAGCCAATATTCATGGAGTTTCGGTGGAAGTCCGAAATGTATTTTGGAGATTTTATTGTTTTTAAAGAAGAAGAGATGACGAGAGTGAGCTCAGTACAGGAAAAAACGATGCAGGTAATATTGTACCTTGGCGGTTTGATCCGGAAGAAAAGAACGGATTTTGGAGAACAATTGATTCATCCCTCTGCGCCGCCGTCTTTCGGAAAGAACATGAATCTCCCGCTCTGATACGCTCGCACTCGTCTCAGGGACATCGCATCTATTCCTTTTGAGAGCTTTATTCTTCCAGTCTTCAGGATTTTCAACGTCACGCCTGCGTTTATTGGAGGAAAATTGCGGCATTGGCTGGGCTGCTTTAGCCTCAATTCTCTCATTGTTATCGCTATCGATAGAGTCTTGTGAATACACATCGGGGATGTAATTAATGGATCCGCATCCGCCCCTTGGTATAAGGCCTGGATACGGATACAGCTTCTGGGAAACGTTTAGATTAGTGCATCTTGTGACTACAGCGCTGAGGTCATCCATCTGGGCTACCTCAGGAGGCGGGAAATTTATTAGGGTTTCCATTTCAGATCCGCCATGACAGGAAAACTGCAAAGAAGAGGAAGGATGATTCATTGCCATTGGATTCTGGATCGACATTCTATAATCAGCAGCTTGTCTCCTCGCTCCTATACCTAACGGTGGGATCTCTGAATTGGTAGCACCAAACTGAAAATGCATTTTGGGTGAATGGGCTTCAGAGCAGTCCAGCGGCGCAGCCAAAGTTATGGGGGGAGCCGGCTGGCTGTCATGTTCATCTTTGTCTATTATTCCATAGACGTCCAGTTTAAAGTTTAAACCAAACATCAATTTCAGTGACAGCTAATCTCCCGAAGAAAACGATGTAAAGGCGAAGAGCTCTTTTCAAAAGTCAGGACGATAGCAGACCCGTCAGCCTTTTCTCTGCACCGCGCGCAGCGGATTTAAGAGAGGAATACCTGTATTTCTTGTGGCTGGCGATGGAATTCAATGAGAAACCGTTTTGCTCTATCCTGGACCGTTCATTATGGCATCTTACCTACCCATTTCGGCGACGTGCAATTTGGAAGGAGGCAGGAGGTCAGATTCCAATGAGTGGCCACAGGGATGTACTATATACGCAACATACTGCCCGGCAGAGCGAGTGAATTACATAAATTTCTTATCCGGACTCCTGGCGTGGCTAGCGAAGTAAATATTATATGGAGTGGGCTAATTTTATCAATCTTTCCTCTCGAGTTATTTTTACAGTATGTATTATATGGAGTGGGTTAATTTTAGAAATCTTTTTTCTTTAGTTATTTTTTCAGCATGTTTTCTGGTGATATAGTTTTGAATTTTCAGTCCATTTAGAAGTTTGATCGATTTTTTGAGCATCTAGATTGGTTTAAAATAAAGCAAAATCTCTGAAGTAAGATTTGAAATGCATAGAACTTGCATCCATGCTAAACTCAGGGTACCCCTGAAAATCTGGCAAAAAGGCAAGAATAAGTTTATTTTTTATTCAAGCCCCATAAAACATGCATATACTCTCTTATTTAGAGAGATCATGTGTTCGAGCCTTATGTCCCTGGAGTTACAGTTTAACACCTCATATCATCCACCTTATGTCCCTGAAGTTGCAGTTTAACACCTCATATCATCCACTAAGATAAATTTCCCACCACACATCTACTATTGAAAAAGGAAAAAGTATCTACTATTGAAAAAGTTTGCTTTTATTTTTACTGTGAGATATTTGTACACATATATTTATGCACTATGTGCATGTAACATAATAAACAAAACAACATCTTATTTAAACCACGAAATGTATGTGTACATATACACTCCACGATATATATATTTGCACGTGTTCGGATAAACGTAACACGTACTCATGTAGGTCCCTTAACCACCTAAACTCGTTCGCTCATGTGAAACATAATCTTTTAATTTCAAATTTCAGCATCAATTTTCACCGTCATTTGTGTGATAACTAGTGCATACTAATAGGCAGCATCCTACATGTAGAAACATCTCCATGGAAACTACATCCTACATATCTATGGAAAAACTAATGGTGAACATCATGGTTAACACATTAAATCCCTACGTGATCATGGAAACATCCCCATGGAAAAACTACATCCTATATGTAGAAACATGTCTATGGAAAACTAGCGGTGAACATCATAGTTAACACATTAAAGCTTTACATGATCATGGAAAAATCTAGTGATAATCTCTCATTTCTCATTCATTGATATTCATAGTCTCATTTCTTTTCTACATCCTATATGTAGAAACATGTCCATGGAAAAACTAGCGGTGAACATCATAGTTAACACATTAAAGCTCTACATGATCATGGAAAAATCTAGTGACAATCTCTCATTTCTCATTCATTGATATTCATAGTCTCATTTCTCATTCATTGATATTCATAGTTAAATCATTAATGCCTTACATTTGGGTAATTATCTAGGTTTTACATTTCTTCAAAGATGTAGAGAGACCTTCACATGTATTAGACTTGTACCATTTTTTAAGATCGAGAAATCTACATGCTTAGTGGGGCATATTGGGGTGTTACCCTTCTTCAATACCAAGTCATATTGGGGTGTTACCCTTCTTCAAGACCAAGAGACCTCTGTGTCGTACCAAGGTTGTACCTTTTTTCAAGACTGAGAGACCTTCACATCCCTACCCATTTATAGCCAGCTCAAAGTGTTTCAATCTTAAACTCATGACCTCCTGAATCCATAAAGGACATGAAAGAGGCTAGACAAACCATCTTTCCTAGAAGCCTAAAACCAAGAGGAATTCAACTAATCACAAGCTACCCCATAAAGTGTTCTACCCTATGAGAATAATGAAAAGGAGATATATATTCTAACATCAAAATGGTTGAAATCAAGTATCATTGCAATTGATATTTGACCATGAGTTCACTCAATATGCCTATGTCAAAGCAAGTTCCAAATTAACCCTCATCCTTTTTTTGACCTTTCAAAAATAATTTTTTTGAAGCCCCTCTTAATATATCTTACCAATTAAATTTTTTACTAGACACCTTAACTACTTAGTTTTCTTATGACATTTTTCATATACTTTTTTTATATCCTCTATGGTCATCGTAATCCCTTCTTACATGAATTGTTCATGAACACAAACTTGACATGCCGAACTTCATCACCTTTAAAGTGATACAGTACTATAGATGGTTAACGACCCTCACTTATATGTCATGCAACTATAAGCTCCAATCCATTGAAGCATTCAACATGATCAAAAACAACATACACACACACTCAAAAGAAACATACACATGAAGAAAGAATTCAAAAACAAAATTAAATTAAACACACATTAAGAAGCCAAAACAATGATCATTTTCATTCATAAAGGGAATATCTCCTTTGTACATTGATAGGAATTCACAAGCTCCAAGCCTTTAACTACTCTAAGGGACAAGATCCACTCTTACCGACAGTTCTTCTATGCAAGCCCAAAAGCCCCTTCTTCAAGGGGAGACCTACATTTATCCTTAGTGCCTAGGTGATTCTAATCCTTCCTCAATTAAATTAAAATTACTCTTCATTTATCGAGTATTTTGCGTGCTCCTTACGTTTCATGGGAAATGGTAATGTAGAGACAACCTTTGGAAATAGAGAAATGTTCCCAAAGGTTGATCCCAACCATAATTAAAAAAAAAATTAGAAACAATGGATCATTATTGGGGTTAAAATTATATATTGTTTCCTTTTCTGACCTAGACATGTTGTTTTTCCCTTTAAATAACATTATCAACATGTGGAGACACCTCCCATGGTGTTAGAACACTCAGTGGATTTTGAAACTAGAAATAAATTTATTTATTTGTTGTTTTGTGCAAGATTTCCATTGAGATGGGGTGCTCTTGCATCATGCTTCGTATAAAATATGTGAGCATCCTACTCATAGACATTGTCTGATGCATTTTGGTATGCAAGTGAACCAAACTACATTTCTCAATTAGTTGATGAGTGAAGAAGACATATGAGTGAGTGAGAAATATTAAATCTACTCTATCAAATATATCCCCTAAGCATATATACTAACTAGATGCATTCACTAAGACAAAAATTCAAATGAACAAATAACTCTTTGATGGGGAAAAGAAAATAAGTTCTCTATTCACGAATGGAAAGGAAACAAAACACAAATTGTCTCACCTATAGAGAATCTCACAAAACTGGCCACCAAGCTCTCTATGGGAGGGTTCTTTACTTCCTCCAATGGGTTCTCTCTAATCTAGCAATAATTTGATAGTAATTCACCTTATGCAATGAATAGTGTGAGGGAAAAGTAGTCAACATGAGCCTAAGGAAACTCAAGAATGTTGAAAGGAAGAAGGGTTATTCTTAAACTTTGACACAATATTGGAAGCATACTCTTAGAAAAAATAAACTTATGAAAATGGACAATGGGATCTCTTATTTATAGATTTTTCATGGAAGTGAAATGGAGGGAAATAGAGATTGTAGTCAAACCTTGGACCATGCCTCTCCCATATGCTTGCATTAAATTCAAGGATGGCCTTGTACCATGCAATTGAATGGGGAGGTTCTACTAGTACATGCTTCCCTTCATTCGCCAAACACTTGAAGTGACTTTGTCACTTAATGAGTTGTGGAATTTGTGTGAATTATGCTACTACAGACACTATGTAGGTGTAGAAATTTTTCCCATACAATTGTATAACCCATGAACTTAGGCATTGTGCATTTTATCTATTGGTAAAACTTAAAAATGATGACTTCTGCATTGATTAATGTACCCTACATGGTTTTGGGTGCATTAGGGGAGATTAACACTATTTTGGGATGTCTTCAACATAAATCACCTAAGAGTCACAGTGGATGAAAGTATTATGAAAATAGATTCCCCTTGATGTCTAAGGTTAGAAGAACATCATATAACTGAAACACATCATGTGTTTTTATAACATGTATTGAGAGAGAGAGAGAGTAAATTGAAGGAAGGAACCCTAATAGAGAGAGAAATGAATACACCTATAAAACAAAAAAGGTGAGGTGAAACATATATAAAATCTCTTTATAAATGAGTTGGGCACACCTATGCTCATGAAATAGTCAAGCCAAGTACAATTTGAAATCATGTCTATATAATATGGCACATATGAATCTAGGTCATAATACATTTGAAAATAAATGTTGCTTCCATCTAAAACATGTGATGGAACTATGTCCTTCCCGAGGGAACAAAACTACAATAAAGGGGGCCCGTACTATAGGAGGGCTTGAACACACTGGTAACTCACTAAAGGGAAGCTTTGGTTGGAGGCTTCCTTGAAATCCTAGAACGTAGCTATGCATGTCCATGTTCTTCAACTAGATTTGGAGAAACTAACAAGCCACTAATGGTTTATGGAAATCATATGTGAGGAAACCCATCGAGAATTATAATGGATAAAAAGTACTAGTGTGAACCAAGACTGTGTGAATGGATGTGTTGAAGTTGAATATTGGTATGAACCATGCAAGAAAGGATCAATGATGGAAATCAATGCTACATGTGAGATAAACCACTAATAATAGTAATGGTAACCACAATATCGAGTGTCTAAATCAAACCCTTTGAGAAATGTGTTATTGTTTATAGGGTAGATGGGTTGGAAAAGGGGAAATGAAGATTCCATGTAAGCTTAAAAAAGGTGTGAAAAGAACTAATAGATGACATGGAATTAGAATTAACATAATGGGATAAGTTGGGAATTAGTAGGAGACTTGGTTATTCCAATTAGTGGAGCATAAATAGTTGTTAAATTCAGTAGAAACCATGAATAAGAACTTGAACACTCTACCAAAGGTGAAGTGGGAACATGAGGACGAGTAATGTTGAAGGTTTACTATAGACCATAAAGACAAAGGGAAGATAATAACGTGAGGGATACTAAGGGATGAAAATGACAAGGTCCAATGGATGGCATGTGGAAATTCCATAAAATACAATGATTGTGTTGATTGGATAGTATGAGTGAGATGAAGAAACCAATGGGACCTCTTTCAATGGACACACATGGGTGACTTGGTATAAATGATTTGAATAAGGGACACTAATGGCTACTTGAACTAGTGAAAATATGTATTGTTGGATAAAAAAATGGTGATAATGATAAGAGATAAATTTCTTTCCCCCACTTTTGTTTTTTGATTTTTTTTTTTATGTTTTTGGATATTTGTGTTTTTTCGTTAGATTTTTTGTGGTATGTTATTTTATAAGAATAAAATAATGATTTAATTTAGAATGATGATATAGGGAGAAGGGATCTGAGGTGGGATTAAATAAGGCGACCGAATTGTTGACTGCGTCTTGGCATTGTTGACACATGACGGTCAATTGAGTGATGGATGTGGGAATTGATTCGAGCGGAGCAAGCATGGAGTTGAGGCTACCAATGTTGTGAGTAATGGAAGAAATATCAATTCGGGTTTAGTCATTAGCTTTGTCCAAGGCAGTGAGACGTTTCCAATCTTGGATGTGAGTGTGGGACATGGGGATGGGACAGTGGGGAAAGTGGGACCGCACAGAAAGAGATAAATGGTGAATGGTACCACTACGATCAATGAAAAGAGGGGAAGTCAATGGGATAGGTTCCAAATAAGGGTGTCGGGTCCATGGGAAAAAAAATGCTGAAAAATGATAGGTATGAGCAATGAGGGAAAAGAGAGGAATCCAATGGGATAGGTCTCAAATAATGGTGCAAGCAGGATCCAGACTTTTTTTTTTACTCCCATGGATTTATACTTTGATCTAAATAATACTACACTAGCGAAATGGACAAATTCTAAATAGGAAGAAATGTGTAGGAATTTTGCAACCCATATTCAGGGGGTAAGGTTGCACGATAGTAGATATCGCCTATTCTGTTTCTATTTTGTTTCCTTCCCAAGGGTTAGGGTGTTTAGGGTTTATACAGAAAAGGGTTTGTTGTGTGCTATAGCTCTCTGATATACGTGCGAGGTCCAACAGTAGTACTCAATCCAATATCTCAGGGCACCAACTAAGGAGGCTAGACCATGCCCTTAGCCATACTACTTGACTACCCAGGTACTAGAGAGTATCTTCCCAAGTGTTATTCTCGGTGGCACTATAATATTTAGGCGACCAGTGGGTTTATCTATGGAGGGCTTCATGATATCTAGGTCAATCCGTATACAATTGTTGTCTGATGTGCTACCACTCGAAGGGGTACCAACAAGGGTTACAAGGGTGGCCAACAATGTGCACTTAAGTACCACTTGTAGTTCCTGTGTGTGTGCTTCCCCGATTGCGAATTTATGCATTGAACGACAGATCTTTGTAGCTTTAAGACGTCAGAATACATCTCTACCCCGAAAAAAAATAACCCACAATTTTTTACGAAGGAAAGTGCTCTAATACCACTTGTAAGATACCAGATCTATTATAATAGTTGAAAACATAAATATTGCAGATAATAACAGCAGAACAACACAATAGATGAAACCATATCACCAAAATAATACCTTTATTGATAGGAAGCAATGTTCACTTGCCTCTTTGAGGGGGGAACCTTCAGTAGAGGAGCGCTCTATTACAATAATTCTCAAGGCAAAGATTTCTCATTCCCTGGACTCCTATTTATACTAAATCTTTCTACCAAAAGAACAATCTAGAGGAAGATCTTCTAGAAGCGGAAGCTTCTATTAGTTCTTCTTGCATTTGACTTATTCTTCCTTATTACTAAGCTTTATTAATATTGACCTTTATTACATGGAAAATATATTATTCTACCTATGTGAGGGGTTAGGGAGGTTAGGTCCCTAATAATTTTAATAGTCATCACACATTAGACATTATACATTATCATACATAGTGAATGTATGTAATAATACATGTAATAAAGTATATTAAAGGATAAAATCACGTAAATAAAGATTCATTGGAGCGGGTGCAAATTCTCCAACCATTTCTCCTATGTATAAATACTCTTGAAGAAGTAATATGAATTCACTTGGTTAACCTTCCCACAAATACTTCTTGAGTACATGTGTCTTGATGTGTTTTCCTTAATATCTCTCTTTTTGAATGCCTATGTAATCTAGAATATTACAACAGGGCGACTGAATGTGTTTGTGGAGGTTTTTTCTTTAGTGTTCCTTTATGGAACACATGCACTAGTGTGCATCTAAAAACTACTGCACCAGTGCTTTAATGTTCAAATGCCCTGTCACCGTTCATAGTGGAGGCGCATTGCGAGAAGTTTTTACATAGTATTTTTTAATCGGTGTAGCTTTAAGATATCTACGCACCAGAACTTTCATGAACAATGATGCCCCAGTGCATCCATTTTCCCGTAGGACCACCATAATTTATAGTAAAATTACATGCACCAAATAAATCACATCGGTGTCGTTGAACAATACACACCGGTGTGCCTACATGTTTAAAGGTGCACTAAGGCAGGGTAAATACAAAAAATACCAAATGGACTTTCATTGTTACAGTGGATATTGTGCTTTCAAACTCTTAAGAATGTAGCAGTTCTCAGTTTTTTTCCTAAGACGCCTCATTTCCAGTGCTCTACACCAACTTGGATAACTCAATTTTTGTATTCCACACATTTCTAAATTTTAGAAATTACCAAAAAGTTTCACTTCCTCTCAACGGTGCAACCATGCCTCCTCGGGATAGATCATAGGACGTAAATTATTTATTACCTTCCTATTTTCATTTTCATTCAATCAAACTTACATTTTAGATTCAAATTGTGCATTTTTTATTTTTTTTTTAAATTTTATGTGGTGCGTTTGAACGGTCTGGCTCGCCCGGAAGTCGTGCATACTATGTTAAATACACAGTGAGCACCATCGATGATGCATCTATAAATGGACGCACCGGTGCCACTCAAGCTAGATCATTGCAAAACATTATTTTAACATCCCCACTATAATCCCCAGTTTAATTAATGCATAATGTAGATATCAATGTGGCTATGAGAAAGCAATGTAAATGAAAAATGTATTTTCTTGAATTGTAAATAAATATAACTACTAGCGGGTAAAATCCCCTTATTATTATACCAGGGTCAAAGTACAAGAAGAGATATGATCTCCCTTAAAACAGAATCCTATTGTAAGCTACCCAAAACACTTTAAACGGATGAACAGAAAGAGATAGCAAAGTAATTCACAAGTCGTACCTTTGGTCCCAACGTTCAATGTAGACCTCCTCCATCTTTGTATCTTTCCAAGCTATTGGTCTCCTCTGAAATATGACCTACAAGACCACTTAGACAAACAATGCTACAGATATTTTGTCTCTACTCATCAATATTAGGGTTAGATATAAACCATTATGCATAAATCAAATGAAAAACATAAACACATAATATTTGGGACAAGAAAATGATTCTTTTATTTAGTATGAAGATTAAAAGTTACAACATTCAACGACTGAAGCTCTGTGAACCAGGTCTGGGATCCTCTTAATGTTGCTCCAAATGCATCATCCCAAAGCCTTCTCTCACAATCAACTGATCAATTTAGGGAAAGGGAAGGGATTTTATAGGAGAAAGGGCTAGAGAGGGAAGATTGAGGCTAAATCTCAGAAAGCGCTGCAATATTTGGAATAAGAGGAGGAAGGGATTTTGGAAGAGTTTCTTTGTTCTAATTAATGATGTTGGAATGGGATCCCAAGACCTCCTTTTATATGAAAAGAGGATAGTTATTCGTTTTGGGGACGGTCTACAATGGGTGAATTGGTTTGGAAACCCTCGACAGCCCGTAAACTCCGTCGAATTCCTTGCAACTTTTTATTTTTTGCAATTTTTGGAGGTAAACGTGGGTTTTTTAGTATGCAGCTAGCATATGTACGTAGGTTGTCTAGTATAAAGATAGCATATGTACGTGATAAATAGTACAACAGGGCGTGTACATGCTCCAAAAAATGGTTTTTTAAAGAGAGATCCTTCGCAGTAAATTGGAAAATTGTGAAAGTAGGAAGGTCAATGCCATTTATGCATAGGTAGGGAATTTTAGGGATATAAAAGATGGCCCCTAATGTGTGCGGTAATAAGAGAAACTGATGGATAAAATACATTACAATATATTTACTAGTGGGAAGAAACATATTCGAGTGATCCTGGGACCAAATTTCGGGAGGTCGCCATCTGCAAAAAAATAATAATCTCTCTGAGGCGAGAATGTCCATACTCATGATGAGATATTCATGGATTCCAATCAAGTACACTACACATCTATGTCATAGAAATTTATATATAAAGTGTAGCCGTGAGAAATACACAGCGGATCTACATCTCAAAAGCATTTGATGATATTCAAGTACAATATGCATCAACAAGAAGCATGTGTGCTTGTGGCTAGAGATAAGGACTTCATAGCTCAAGAAACAACTTCAAAATCTTCAACTGATCAGGTAGGAGTACAATAGGAGTGTAAGACTCACTACTATGAGGTTTTTGACATGTCGTTGGGAAAATACTGAAGGATGTGGATTATCGGGCACAAAATTTTGTCGATTTTGAATTTGGACTTGACTGGACTCACGGGATGGTAGACTCATGAAATTAAAGAGACAAACTGTAGAATGGCCAACTCAGGTTGGATAAAAAATTTCTTTGAAAAAATCATGAAAGATGATCAGACTTAGGCAGTGTAATATTGACATAAGTCCATGATGCAAGAGGCATTGCAAAATATCCATATATTTGAAAGAGTAGCCAAACAAAGGAGGACATAGCTCTATGTAGTGAGAACAACTTCCTAATGTCATACTATATCCCAATGATTTGCAAACAAACGAAAGGATGTGCTTTGTCCAAGGGCGACTATCTTGCTACTGAAAAAAGAATGTATATTTCTCCTCCCCTCTTTTTGGAATATTTGATTTTTTTGGTCTTTTTCAAATTTTTAACAAGATTGAAAAAGAATAAATGAATGTTACGTTACAAAGGAGGAACTATTGTTGTGATCAATAAAACTGGTTCCAAGCACATGGAACATACTGATGCTCAAGGAAAGGAGACATGTGCAGGATAAGGACACTCGGGGAAAATTCCTCCATGGTTCAAGGTGTCAGATTGCAAAGGAAAAAAATGTTGCAAGGCTTGTGTATAAGAAATGATTTAAGGGTTCAGTTGAGAAAAACACAGAGCCGACATTAGGCCAAAGACACAAATATGAGACCCGCAATGCAATTAAGCATGACACCACAAGACTCCTTCCATGTGAATTTTTACAATCCCAGAGAAGGTAAGCTTGGTGGTTTTTTCACGTTTAGAGAATCTAAAAAAATGTTAAAGAAGACTCGAGGGAGTACCTTTTTGAAATTATTCCAATCATCTCAAAAAAGGATTAAACTTGCACCGAAAGAACATCTCTTCAAAACCATTTTAACAAGTGTGACAAAGACAAGATCACTCAGCTATCTTTTCAATTTTAAGGAGTCTGAAAAGAGATTTACTATGGAATCAAAACCTTTTTCTAGGTTTATTCTCCTTATACCTAAAAATTATAAAATATAACTGAGGAGAACTCTCCCAGTGAGACGAATCTCCCGAGGCGTACATTTTTCCTGAATAATCTACTGGCTGGAAAAAGGGTTAAACTCATGCCAAGTAGATGTTCTTCTAGACCAATTTAATGATTGTGAAGGAACAAGGTAACTCATAAATTGTTTCATATTTAGGGAGTCTGAAAAGAGCTTAACTATGGACTCTGGGGGGGTTCCTCTTTCGTAAGTAATTTCTGAGGGCCGAAAAAGAGATAAACCAAAACCAAGGAGAGTATTCCTTTTTCAAAAATTTAGTCCCTCGAGCCCAAAAAAGGGTTAAACTTACACCTCAAAATACTCTTCTAGTGAACTAAATTTCTTAGAGAATACCTTTATTAGTAAAATTAGTCATCCAGACCGAAAAATGGGTAAACTACCACCGGACAAATGTTCCTTCAAATTTGAGTTTGGCGGGCGTGAAGGGAAACAAGATCACTCGACAATCTTTTCAATTTTACAGAGTCTAAAAAGGGCTTAAAGAAGACTCCACGGGGGCTAATTTTCTCAAGTAATCCAGATGATATCAAAAAGAATAAATACAGTCTCATTGGATGTTTCTTTCAAAATTTAAAGTGAGCATGAAAGACAACAAAGCGTGCTTATTAGGGAGTCTCATGGGTAAGGTCAAGAAAAATGATTAGCAAGAGGAATGAGGCTTCAATGTGTAATCATGGTGGGAATAACAAGGACTCGCAAGCCTATAGTCAAAACTCATAGCATGGACACCAAAATGCAACAAAGGATCTATCTAGGGAATCCATGTAGAGGTAGGCTCTACCACCGAATTATGACACTTCTAAAGAAATAGAGAATTTTTTGCGTTGCATTTCGGTAGGATCAATCCTATGGAAAAGGGGAAAAGACAACGATATACAGAAAGATGGGAGTGAAAACCTACCTTATATGCCAAAGTTGAAAAAATGACTTTTACCATGGGACAATGTAAATGTAACCCATCTCAAAAAATCACCAAACCGTAAGGACGAGTCCATCTAAAAGATCGAAAGATACCTCAAAAGAGAACTCAAGTAGCCACCAAGCCAAGAAAAGTGAAAAAGGGGACCAAATTAGGGAATAAAGGGCCAAAAAGGTCTATAAATAGAGGTGGGCAACTCAGTTTTACCATTGCAATTTGGAAATTAACAAAAGATCAAAAAACCCCTTTATCAAAAACGTGAATTCTGGGAGCTATGGTGGACAAAAAACCCTCCTACTTGGACCAAGTAAGAATAAATCCCCTCCTATAAATTTTAAATTCCATTATTTGTATTTAATTTCTAGTTTAGGAGGTTCACACCCTTATAAAAGGGTCGCATCTGCATGTAATTGGGTTTTCCAAGGCCAGGCTGTGTATGTACTCAAGAATAGAAATAAGAAGCCCGAGTACATACGTGACTATATAAACTGCAGCCTATGTACACCTCCCTTTATATTGAAAAAATAAAACACAAGTACTAAACCCTCTCCAACGTTTGTGTGTGACAGGATGTATGTGCACTGGAGAGAGAGGGAGCATGAGGAGCTGAACGTCTTGGTAGAGGAGGACCCTATGGTGATTGCTACACCAAAATAGTGTGGCCTATGGAAATTCTTTCAGTGTCCGTTCATGAGGGCACAAATGAGGTTTCTTAATGCTTTGGTAGAGTAATGAGATCCTGACACTGAGGCGTTCATGTTAGAGGGCCAATCGTTGACCCCAACCACGGAGGACATCTACTTCTTGACTGGCCTCTCTAGGAGAGGGGAACCGATTAACTTGAGGACTTTTCCTCTAGGGTCGTATAACATAGAGGATTATATCATGATGTATTACAAGGATGGTACCGAGAAGGTAGGTTCTTGGGTGCCAATTCACAAGATTACCAATCTCTCCTTGAGAGTTATTGTACTCATGATCGAGTGGATTACTAGATCCATGACACTCCATCAGTCCTCTTATCCACATATGCACTGTGCAGTTCAGTGTTTAGAGGTGACGATATTTTACTGGCATACTACCATGATAAGGTGCATGAAGAGACATCTCACAGAGTGTCGTAGGAGTATCAACAAGAACTTTGGGTTTGGTACCATTCTATGCTCATTTTTCTTTGAGAGGGTGCCCAGTATCATTCCGAGAGAGACAATACGGGGGCATATTGCCTCCTTCCCAACATTGTGTAGGTGGGCAGTCTTACTTCCTACACAGGGTGGAGGAAGGACCCAAAAGGCCTTCGACGACAAAGTATTCGACTGGTGGGCACGTTATATCCCAGTCATAGGGGGATATCCCTATGCATGGATTAGATTCATTAGAGATCTTGACATGTCTATGCCCCCTGGAGAGGAGCACGAAGAGATTGGTAACATATACTTTTTAAAGTTATTAATTTTTTATAATTTTCATATATATCATTTTTATGTATGTGTCAGAGTACTAACTTACAAATTTGTTATGTACAAATGTGGGACTTCTTCGACTGGAAGACTTCGTCAGTACCAGGCTTCATCCTCGACCAAATCTAGGACCAACAATAATGGGAGGACCGACAGCTATGGGAGGACCCCCTGCCGGAGAGGCTGATAGATTCCTACGATGAGTGGAGAGGAACCTCACTACTCTCACTCACACAGTGCCTATGGCTGAGATCGGGGATCTCCCCCTAGTGATGCAACCACATTTAGTAGGGGTGCCTTGGACCTGGGTCTAGTTATTTTGGTGTCTTGTGAACATCATTATCCACTATAGTAGGGTCAATAGGCCTAGACCTTAGATAGAGTCGGACTACTTACATGACGAGGGCACTTTTTGTACTATGCATTTTGAGGGCTTAAGCCTGACGATGTATACTGATTACTTTTGAGGATTTCATGCCCACTTTTGTACTCATGACACCATTTTGGACATATATATATACACATCTTTCTTGTTTTATGGATGACATTTTTTTACAAATGTATCTACATGTGTATGTGTGTGTTTTACTTTTACATGTGAGCAACATGCCAATCTAAAACTTGATTAGCTAGAGTATCAGTGAAATGGTTAAATCTCCTAGGAACATTAATATAAGTAATATAATCAAAATATCGTTCTAAGAGACGTACCCTAAGGAATTGTCGGTGAAGAGTGGGATCATAAACACGCTAAACCCCATTTAACTGGGACACAACTAGTTGAGCATCTAAGTAAATCTGGAGGTTAGAAACACTATGTGACAAAGCATCGTGTAGTAATTCTATCACTGTGTTGTACTCGACAACATTATTGGTTGTGTCTCCTAGAAAATCACCTGCATAGTAATTCTATCACTACATTGTACTCAGCAACTAGCCTTCGGGTGTGAAAATCACCTAAGATGCGGAAGAAAGATTCCAAGTGTGTCGGCTAGCGCCGTCCATGAACCCAAAGTAAACCTTCGATTCACTTGACATCTACCATAGAGAAAAATAATACATAAATAAATACACATCCATAAAACAAAAAATTACAAAAAATGTATAAAATACTATGCATATATACAAGAAGCCACCCAGGTGACTGACCTAAGAGTAGTACCTCTTAAGGTAGAACCTATTTCTAGGCTCCACTAATGCATTTTTATCTAAATCAACCATATGGTAAGCACCCTTCTCCAAGACCTCTTTCGCAATGAAAGGTCTAAACCACATGGGTTTGAACTTACCTACCCCTAGGGGAACTTTGTATTGGTCATAGACTAGGACAAGATTGCCTTTGGAGAAAATAAGAGGGTGAACAGACCAATCATATTGATACTTGACTCATTTCTTATGAGCCTCATTAGCCAAGGATGCATCACGATGTTTCTTGAGATATAGAAGATGTTCCTCAAGTGGCATAGTGTCGCGCAGTAGTTCCACTTCCAACATTAAAGAAGGGATCTGACACTTAATGGGTAAGATTTCTTCTAGCCCATAGATGAGTTGAAAAGGTGAAAAATTGGTGGTAGTCTTTACAGAAGTTCGATAGGCCCATAACGCCGAATATAACATAAAATTCCAATTTGATTTGGCTGAATTGATCGTCTGCTAAAGAAAAGTCTTGAGAGACTTATTCACAACTTCTACTTGACCATTCACTTGCAGGTAATAAGGTGATGAACGTTCCTATTTAAACCTGAGCTTTGATGTTAATTCAGTCATCATTTTATTCTAGAAGTGATTGCCATGGTCAATGAAAATATCCTTCTGATTTCTAAATCTTTCTACTATCTGATTGTAGATGAAAAGGGAAATAGTTTCTTCATCATTGTTAAACATCAGCATAGCTTCCACCCACATAGTAAAGTATTTTACTACAACGATGATATAGCGATTCCCCCTGGTAGAAGTTGGGTGACATATAGTAAATCAATCCTCCAGTTTGTGAAGGGACTGACAAAAATGACTGGAAACATAGGATCAGGGTGTTCCCACATCTTCCAAAAGAAGATATGGCATGGGTGAGACTTCTTGATTGATTCAACAAAGTCTTTGATTAACGAGGGCCAGAATTATCATGTGCGAAGAATCTTTTGGGTTGTTTCCAACCCATAAAGATGATTGCCACATGCTCCAGTGTGACATTCCTTCAAAATGATCTATGCTTCTTCGTGGGTAAGACAACGTCGAAGAATGAAATCTACACCTCAATGATACAAAGTGTCATCGAGGATGAGATATTTCCACGCTTGGTGTCAGAATTGTTGACGCTCATCATGAGAAGCAGAAGCAGATCACTTCAAAGTCTGAAGATACACAAGTATATCTTCATACCAGGGGTCCAAAGATACAATTAGAAAAATATCTCCATTGATAGGTGACTCTTCGGGTATAATATCACCAGACTTGACTGGTAGTTCCGAAATTAGTTTGGCGAAGACCAATGACTTTTTAGATTTCATGGAGATAAAATCAAGTCAAACTCCTGTAGGATAACTATCCATCCATTGATCTTTCCACCAATGACGCATTGTGTTAACACATATTGGAAAGGGTTGATGATGACAATGATGGTGGTCTTGCGAAGTAATATATAGTGACGGAACCATTGGACAGTGTGGAAAGCCGCCAAAGAAAGTTTCTCAACATGAGAGTAGTTGAGTTCCGATCTAACTAGGCCTCAAATAAGGTAATATATAATGTGATCTTTGAGCGTGTTATCCTATTGAACTAAGACCATGCTGATGGTTGACTTTGCAACAACCAAATACAACAAGAAATATTTGTTATAATCAAGAGGCCTCAGCATAGGGGTAGACGTTAGGGCATGTTTCAACACTTCAAAGGAGAACTGAGTTGCTTCATCCCAATAGAATGGGAACCCTTTTTTCAAAGGACACATGAACCCTTTAGTGATATCAGCATAATAAGCGACAAAAGGCCGAAGAAAATTCACTTTCCCCCATAAGCTTTGAAGTTGGGGTATTGTGCGCGGGGGAGGCAATTGAACTATTGCCTCAACCTTAAGAATATCGACAATGATACCTTTTTTTGACACGATGAAACCTAATAAATGACTTGATGTCATGCAAAAGCTGCACTTGCTTGGATTCAAGTGAATCCGATAGTAGCGAAACCGCTCAAAGATTAGTTGTAAGTGGGAGAGATGATCGGATATCATGCAAGAACGTGATGCTAGATCATTCGGGTATGCCTTGAATATGTGTTTGAGGTCGTGAAAATCGAACGACATTGCCTGCTGAAAGGTAGTTCCAACATTTTTTAGGCCAAAAGGAATTTTTTGATACGTGAAGGTACCTCAAGGACAAATAAAAGTCATTTTATGTTGTTCCTTAGGTTTGATTTGAATTTGATTATATCCCGAAAAACCTTCCATGAAAGAAAATACTTCGCAACCTGCACACTCATCGACAATGTAATCAATAAATGGGGTTGGAAAATTGTCTTTCGGGAAATCTTTTTTCAAATCACAAAAATCCGTACAAATGAGAATCGTGCCCTATTTCTTGTTGACAGGAACCAGGTTTGATACCCATTCTATCAATTCTATAGGTTAGATAAAACCATCTTTCATAAGTTTCTCTACCTTAGCTTTTATCGCCACTTCTTTTCGAGGATTGATCGGGTGAAGCTTCTCTCAAACTGGTTCGACATCAGGATAAGTCGTAATCTCATGTTCATCAATCTATGGGTTGATGCCTAGCATATCCTCATAAGACCAGGAAAAAATGTCATGGAACTCCTTAAAAAACTCGATGTAAATCTAAATCTCTTCAGGGGAGAAATCCACTCCGACAAAGACATTCTCCACTACGCCAGGGGTTCTGTAGATATCAATAGGGATCGTTGCAGCAATATTTTCCATGTTTCCCTCAGCATATACTCTGTGTGTAGCTAGAGGGTTAATAGGACAAGGGATATCTCCATTCATGGTAAAAAAAATTCTCCTACCTCTATTGTCCTAATCTCGGGAAGAAAATAAGATCTATGGTGCATATCATCCCAAGGTCTTTTGGGACCAGTCATTACCTCCAAAATCACCTCTTTAGAGGGAAAGACTAATTTTAAAGGGTCTTGAGCGATGAGAGAGTCCTAAGCCCAAATAGGCTCGAGAACTGGACCTATCTCTTGTGGGGGATCCGGATCAGGTTTGGTCGAAGCTTGTTGTACAACAATGTATGCAACCTCAACAACGGATAAGGGCATGGCCATGCCAAGGTTCCATATCCCTTCTATCAAAGTCGTTGGGGAAGGTAAATTCCATAGGTCATGAAAGTAGCTCGTTTTAAAAGGCCACACTTGAAAAATGGCAGCCTTCATCCAGTTGGAGACAACCGAAATAAACCTTACATCATTGGAAGGTGGCGGATAATCAAAAGTTTCCATCAATGATGGAAACAATCTGGAACCTAAGTTGACATTGCCTGGCTGTGGGTTATCAGCCATTAGGACCATGGAAGCTCCCGATGAAGGGTCAGGATGATAGAAGGACAACTGATCTATGGTTATAATCTGACCTTCATGGGGAAAGCATAGAACCCAAAAAACAATGGTTACAACTGCATGCATTGCGTAATTCCAAATCCATCCTAACCACATATTGTAGTCAAGAGGCACATCGACTAATTAAACCTCAACACACACAGTTTTACCCTCCATATGTATGGAGAAATAAGGAATTATACTATGTGGTATAAAGGATTGACCGTCAAAATAAGTAAGAAACATAGGCAATGGAGACAAATCAGGCTAGCCAATGGATCTACAACATTCCAACAACATCACGCAAGTCGAGGCACCCTCATCAACCACCGTACAAAAAATGTTTCGTGTCAAATATTTCATGTTGTATGCCATTACTATATGAAAGGAGACATGGTGAGGAAGATGAGGTTTAAGGTTAGTCAGATTGAAAGTGATCGTCCCTGTTTTACTGGGCTCCACCACACCCAAAGAGGACAACAGAGCTTTTCTTTGTGAGGGGAAACTCTGGAGAACCTCCAAAGCAGACATTGCACAAGGGGTCACCAATTCTTGTAGTAGAGAAAATCCCCATATTACTATACCAGGGTCAAAGTACAGGCAGAGCTACGATCTCCCTCAAAAGACAATAAATACCCCAAACACTCTAAACAGATGAACAAAAAGAGGTAGGAAAGTAGGTCAGAATTAGTACCTTTTTTCCTAACGTTCGATGTAGACCTCCTCTATCTTTTTATCTTTCCAAGATGTTGGTCTCATCCCAAATCTGACCTAGAAGACCACTTAGAGAAATAATGCTACAAATATTCTATCTCTACTCATCAATATTAGGGTTAGATATAAACCATTATGAATAAATCAAATGAAAATCATAAACACATAATATTTGGGACAAGAAAAGGATTCTTTTATTCAGTATGAAGATTAAAAGTTACAACCTTCAATGGTTGATGCTCCATGAACAAGGTCTGGGATCCTCTTAATGTCGTTCCAAATGCCTCATCCCAAAGCCTTCTCTCACAATCAATTGATCACTTTAGGGAAAGGGAAGGAATTGTATAGGAGAAAGGGTTAGAGAGGGAATACTAAGCCTAAATATCAAAAAGCGATTTGGAATAAGAGGCAGAAGGGATTTTGGCAGAGTTTATCTATTCTAATGATTGATGTTCGAATGGGACCCCAAGAGCTCCTTTTATATGAAAAAAGGATATTGATTTGATTTTGGGATGGGCTACAATGGGTGAATTGGTTGGGAAACCCTTGATAGCCCGTAAACTCCGTTGAATTCCTTGAAACCTTTTATTTTTTGC
Organism: Picea engelmannii; assembly: GCA_009831015.1. Classification (NCBI taxonomy): domain Eukaryota; kingdom Viridiplantae; phylum Streptophyta; class Pinopsida; order Pinales; family Pinaceae; genus Picea; species Picea engelmannii. The sequence continues at coordinate 581,054 of ML781962.1, read as the reverse complement.
AAATTTTGGAGGTAAACACGGGTTGTTTAGTATGCACATATACCGTATGTACATGGTCTGTCTAGTATGCATTTAGCGTATGTACGTGGGAAGTAGTGTAGAAATGCGCGTACATGCTCCAAAAAATTGTTTTTTTAAAGAGAGATCCTTAGTAGTAGTTTGGAAAATTGTGCAAGTAGGAAGGCCAATGCCATGTATGCATAGGTACAAAATTTTAGGGCTATAAAAATAACATAATAAAAACTATTGGTATATGGACAGAGGTGGGGAATAATTAATCCACAAGAGAGGGGGAATGCCTAGAGAGTGTCCAATATGGGTTCAAGGGGAAGTAATATATGGGTATTAATTCAAACCCACATTCTAAATTTTATTATCGTTTGGGGAAAAATTCTATTTTGTGGTTGAGTGTATGAGAGCCCAATCATTGAATACCTATCATAGGGTGGGTTGAGAGTCTCATCCCATAGTTATTGGAGATAATGGGGATGAATTAAAATCAACTTTGTGCAGAGTAAGCAGTCAACTATCTTGGAGAAAGGGAGGAAATATGTATGGTAGTAATAGACAACTTTTTACACATTCAATTTTACATGAAAAACAAGTAGATAAGAGGGAAGAAGTGATTGGGAGCTAGAACAACAAGGATGGGATAATTCTGGAGCATGTTGGAGCTAGAAATTGAACAGCTAGGTTGTCAGGCCTGAAGAGTGAACTATTGGGTGAGTTTCACTATATCAGCAAGTGTTTATTGTTGTTGTTGCTAGTAGTTTTTCCTAACAGTGAGTTCCCATCATTTCCCAGTTGAGATATTTTTAGCTACCTATGCTAGAGAGACCCTCATAAATTAATGGTACTCTCTATGGACTAAGAGAAGTGAAGGGGTACATTCCTTGGGTTGGGTAGGTCAAGAGGAAGAGAGTTGGAGGAAATTTGGGATAGTTGTAGGAGAAATCCAGTGGGTTGTGTGATATTGAGTTGTGAGGGGACTATGAGAGGCAACCATATTTTGTGGATTCCTAGCCCTGACTAGAGGTTGAATTGTTGTTGAGGAGTGGAAAAAAAAGTCACTGGTTGGCTAGAACGTCCTTCCCGGTCATCTGGTTGCATAAACATTCTATAAAAGATAAGTGTTTATCTATTTGTTGAGTTAATCAACTAATTTAAGTGTTTTGCTTAACCTTGTATATGATAATGGTTTTATACATTTTTATAGACATTTTATCAATTGTATTCATGGTTGTTTAGAATTTTTTAGCTACATTTAATTATGGGTATTAGAAATTAGTTGAATATGTGTTTAAATCGTAGCTGGAAAGCTACTGGAATTGATTAACAAAATAAATTTCATTTTAATGTGTTTTTCCCCATAGTAATGTTCCCTGGTTGAGATGGGGCACATTACAGAATGGTATTAGAGCTAAAGGTTCAACACTAAGATTGTATGGGCTAGGAGCCAACACTAATTGAGCAGATTCTTGGTTGTATATTTTGTCCTGTTGAAAATTTGGGGGAAAATGGGGAACGTTACAGAAAAAGTGAAATCCACAAATTTTAAGTAGATTTTGAGTTTAAGTGCTTCAAAGAAGTCAGAAAAGGTAATTTATGGCATCGATATGAAATTTGTAGAGTTGACTTGGCCGTGGAATTCAAATTCATGTGTGTTTCAAGGTATTCATGAAGTTTAGTAATCAACAACCTAGATTAATTTGACCTAGAGAATTGTAGATCAAGATTCAACTGCAGACGATCGAAGCAACGCATTCCAGAAAGACCTTCAGCAAGAGAGTTTCGAAAGGACTTAGAGTTGGGCATGAGGTTTAGTATGAAGGGAGGATTTTGATGTTGCGATCCAAATGAACATGGATCATTCATCGTATCGAGGGTCAATCCTAGTTGTTCATTGGAAGTCAGGGTTTCAAAAAAATCGTGAAGTAGGGCATGAGTTGAAGTCCAAAGAAGAGAAGCCTGAAATAACAAGATTCATTGGACCAATCAGGGTCATTCTCAGTTTTCATATCTTATGGAGATGTTCTTTCGGAAAAGTGTTTTCAGGAGATCTCATTCGAAAGGTTGGGAGTGTTTTGGCACCCAACAAAATGATTTTGATTGAGGTAACCAATGTGCAATTTTTTGATCCCAAGATGATCATGGTCATTGAGAAGCATGATTTATGACCATCCTATCTATCAGAAGATAATGTTTCCTTGGAAGGGTCGATGGTGAATGAGAATTCCACGTTAGTGCGCCATGTCAAAGGACACATCATCAAGGGAAAGTGAATTAGTGAGTGCCACATAGAATTCAGATGCAGGTCTTCGGAAAAGAGATATTCATGATGGTTTGAAGAGGATAGTTTATGATAAGTCTTTGGAAGGAGGTTTTCTAAAGGTTCCTTCGAGAGAGTGCTCCTGATGGGATATCAGAGTTAGGTCTTCAGAAATTTCATCAAGCAAGGTTATCCTGAATTTTATTATCATTGTGTTGAGGGGTCAAAATTCTCTTTAACCCAACAATAGGAATCATGCCCAGAGATGAGGCCCAATTAGAATCTTATTTGTTTTGGGTAGTGATGTTCTCTGGATTGATAGTTCGGTAAGTTTTGATGGGATTTACTATGTTATAAGATGGATCTTAATGGACTATTTTATGTTTCTTTATAATTTTATTTATTAATTATTCGATGATTGAATTCTTAAGAAGGTTGGTTTTAGGCTAACCTTTTACCAACAACATGTAAATGACATCTCTCTTCAATCAATATCAAACAATAATATTCCCTTATTGATAAAGAGAAAAACATCAACTAAGAAAACACATGTATATATGTAGAAATGATAGATAACCAGAAATAATTCTAGCCATTGTATAACATACAACTTCATAGCACCATCGTATTCATGCTAATGTATATTCAGGGATTGCAATGATTCAAGATAACTTAAACACGATTATTGTCTTACTAAATTGTTTGTAGCAGTCAACAACAAGCAGAACAATCCAAAAATCATGCTACTCCACAAGCTTTGGAATAAATTGTCTTCAACTCTAAATGAGATTTTGAATTAAACTCTAAAAATAATTCTTCGTCTCTTTCATTTACTATTACAAAACCATCTTCCTTTCAAAATGCGGTCAACCTCTTTATTTGTATGAAAACCTCCATGAAAAAATAGCAACAACATTTGCTTAACTAAAGAAAAATAAAAATGAAGTGGTTCATATCCACATGAAAACCATTAGTGAGATCCAATTATCTCATAGGATTTGCCTTGTCATAATCAGACCATTGGGAGAAAAGATCTTCACAGGTATACAAGTACAAAAATCAATGTTGACCCATCATCATGCCAAGCTTATCCTTTGTTTCCATTACCCGGTTTCTGAATTGATCTATCTTGAAGCTTAGATGTCGTAGGGCCCACACTGCTCCTATCGGTCTGTCAGTGAGTCCCTTCACATGTCCCTTTTCAAGCATTCATATTTCATGAATATTCACTCCAAATTCTGCATTGAGCTCTCTGAACTGTTGGACTATAATGTGAAAATCGACGAAGTCATAAGGATCATTGAATTCTAGGAATTCAAAGTCTATCATTATTTGGTTTATGTTGTTTCAATTCCTCAGACACTTCTCCCACATTTCTTGCATTTTATATTTTGGTTCTATTACCAATCGTTGTTGTTATCCTGATGCTGACTAAGATCTCATCTGCAAGCATCCTAATGCCATTTTATTCTTCCCCTCAACCTTTCTGGATCTCTCTGATATAGTCTATTTGCACCAATACTCTATGAGATTTCTCTGACCATATCATCATTTCTTTATACACTATGAGGCCAAGAAAAGTATCCTCTTGGTAACTTACGATCTTGGTCTTAAAAACCTCCCTATCATATTTGAACTGAGTATAAATATCCCCGAATTCAATTCTCATGAACCTAAACACTTGGGTAGTGTCTTAATAGTAGTCCACTTGATGTTTTAGATGCACCAAGTCTTCTCTCATAGAATTGACATCTCACTCATAATCTCTTTCCCTATCTATAGTGGAACTATATATAGCCATAATTTCCCCTAATAACTCACTTACCCTAAATTGTCCCGCATCTAGCAGGGTTTCTTCCATGGCGATCATTACCGAACTGTCCAAATTGATTCTCCTCTTTTTTCAAGTTCTCTTCATAATAAATTGTATTTTCCTATCATAAACGAGGCTTGAACATTTCCTAAACTAGCTAGTGTATGAAAATGTTCAAGTATCGTCTCTTTTCCTATATTGACTCATGGTTCCCTATGATTGGTTCCTTCACTTTTTCCTTCTTTCGTTTGAGACTTCCCAAGGGCTCATGTTGATCATATTTCTTTTCTGATAGATGGATCTCCGATTTATTCTCTACTTGGGGCATTTTTTTTAATCCTCACTGTTGTGTTTTCTGCTGGGATTATTGATCCTGTGGGTGTAGAATGTGTTGAAGGCTCCATTTTGATACCCTCAAATTATTTGTTGCCTTTCATCCCTTGATTTTATTTTCCCTTGCTGGTGTTACCCCCTCATGAACATTCATCATCAGGGTCTCTTGGCTATTTTGCTTTCCCTAGTGAATCACTTCTCCCGATGGTAGCTTCATTACCATTCTCATTTTTATCTCTTTGTTCCTCATGGCCTTTGATGCTACAAAACCTCTTTATTTAGTGGCTATGGTGTTCACTTTGGGGTGTTAAGATCACCTTCAGTTGTATTCATTGTCTTTTCCTTGCCTAAATATTTTGGTCCTTGGGATAATTTTGTATCTAACACCTTTGTCACTTATTCATTTATAATAGTAATCGAAGTGTTTACCTCCTCGATGTCACTATAATATATCGTGATCAAGTCAATAATGATAGGAGTTGCATGTGCTAGGACATCTGGAAAGACCGTTGGCTCAATTCCTGTTCCTCCTATCAATGTTCATTATGAAGTTCGTTGTCTAGTGTATTCCTCCATTCAGGTGTTCTCTAGATTCGCAATATCCTCTTCTCTTCCGAGTGTGACTAGATTTATTAACAAAGATGCTACTTCCAACACTATGACAGTTTCCATTTGCAATTTCAACATCCTTTCAGCTTCCTCTGAGATCCTTTATGCCTCTGACCTGTCCATTATTTGTTATACACCTTCTTTTTGAGATTGTTCCACTGCTACTGCCCCTACTGTTTACCCTAGAAATTCTAATTGTTCATTCCCAGACAGATCCATGAACTTGACCATGTCTAGTTTTTATTTCCTTTGTAAAATTCGTCCTAGTTTGTGGAATTCTCTGTAAATATTTCAACCTAAAAATCTTCATGTGGGTACGTCCAATGAGACACTACTTGATTAGCATGTTCAGTTACCAGCATCCAATGTTCGTGTTTCTTGTATCTCCCGTTGGTGAACATGTACTCTATCTGACTATGAGCTTCTTGTCTAGCCTGCGTGGTATCCTTCATGAAATCGTAACCCACATAAAACCCATAGGGTATGAATATCCTTTCCTTATCCTTTACCAGAGATGCATTTAACCCTTGAAGTATGGTATGGTAGAAAATTTATCCTAACACCAGCTTGTCATGTACATGGATTGGAAATAAGCGTGGTTCTTTGATGGTTCCGAAATTTTTGATATATGTGATTCTTATCTCTAAGTACCAATGACCAATATTGAATATTACCTTCCTTTCTTATTCGAAAATTCTTGGGAATTTTTGTTTAAAAATTAAGGAATATACTCGAGCTACAAAGCCATCACAAATCAAAGAAATTGAAATTTTGTACATGTTATCCCACAAGATGGAAAAATAAACATGTAGATGAAATTATGAAATATGCTAGCTTAGGATCAAACCAAAGAACTCATTCCTAGTGCATATCGTATCCATGAGATAAGATGCCATGTAGAATGCAAGGATTTCTCCAGGTTTTGGGTTATGTGCTTCCTCTATCCTGGTGCTCAACTGTTTCAATATAATAGCTCCCCAGTTAAAGGTTCTTCCAAATGTAGAAATTGTATGAGCCAAATTTATCCAAGATTTGGAGAACCTGGATAAATCATTTTATCCATATAAACGACATATCAAGGACATCATGAATATGTAGGGTTCTCGAAGGTGCAATTTTTTGTACCACCCTGTAGCCTGATTCACAAATTTATTATCCTCACTCCACCAAGATGCTAACAATTGATTGGTATTATGGCGTTCATAGAAGGCCACAAGAAAATACTTGTTCAACTTGACTTCAATGTCCTTGTGTTTATAATATGTGCTTATCTCTGTTGGAAAGAAGATGTCAATATATTATCCATATTTTTTATTTAACATGAATTTCTCTGCATCAACATGATGAATGATCCACACTAGGAGTTCAACACATGGAAAAATGGGTGTCTTGGCTGCCACCATATATAACAAACAACGTGTGATGTTATGGAATATTTGATCATCCAATTCCCTCACCTTCGGGTCGCTATGAGGTGTAAAATTTGGGAAATCTTCAATATGGATTTTGTTGTATAAATCAAGCCAAGAAGGAAAGATTACCTTTGATGTGGTGTTATTATTTGTGTCTTTGAAGAGAGGAGGTGGGTTTGATAGGTTATTTTGTGACATTCTTATCATCGTCTCTGCTTTGGGGGGAAACTCCAACTTCTTAGTAGTCTATTTGGATGCCTCTTTGATTTGATCACTTCCTAGTTTCAAGGTATTTGGTGGTTGATGATTCATTGGTCATCTGGGTGACATCTTTCCAACAAAAATGCAACAATTTAACTTATTATTCTCTCAATCATAGAAACTTGGAGACAATCATGATAAATACCTACGTACGAAGATTTTCCTTAGTAGAATACTTACTAATCTGGAGCTTCGCGATAAAAACAACACAACTCAATTCCTAAGCGACATTGGATCAATTGTGAGTTGTTAAGAGAAAAATCAAACAGTTCTGTGTAAATTATGGAATTTCTCAAATACATTCAAATAGATAATAGCTAGTCCTTACATAAAAAATCATCAAGTTTTAGTAAAGGGAATATAGTATAGATTTTCATTAATTCCATCTATCTCCTGTGTGGGATCTCAGAGTAAAATCTATGCACAAAAAAACATTTTGAAGGTACATTGGAAGGATTCATTGGGGATTTAAAACAATCGGCGATTTGTGTGCAACATTTGAGATTGGAAGTCGAGCACCTAAACTATTTGATTCTTTTGGGACCAACTCGTGTCTAAATTCATCGATCCCAAAAGATATGAAAACATGATTCTTTCACACATGTGGTTGGATCAGGATATAGACGTGGAAGTTATTGACCATAAAAACACATAGGGATGTGTGTGAATCGAAGATATAAATATCAAGGATTCTGATGAATTCATAGATATTCAGTAAGACCCGTCAGATGACTCATATTTCCTATCGACAATCATTGATCAGGAATTGATGGGTAGGAGGGCATATGGTAAAGGATATCTTTTTTTTTCTTCTTAATCGGCCAACAACAATATCTATAAGAGTTCAGTGCTAACCTCATGTTTTGTGGGTTCTCCTATGTTCAACTACTTGGTGTCGATTCCCGATGTTCATCGACATTGGTGAATAGATATTGGACTTAACAGGTGGGTGTTTTTCAATTGACATCGTCGACATCTGATGTTAATCAATGTCAACACTTCCATGAGTGAGTAGTGCCCTCACGCAATTGGTACCTGAAAATTCCAACGCCTGATGTTAATCGATGTCATAGTTCTAGAGAATGTGTTACACTGCTTGACACATAGATTGAATTGAACGACACCTGATGTTTATCGACATCAACGCTTCAGAGCAGTACCCTTCAATTATTAGAGAAATTTTCTTTTAGCAGTGATTTTTTGAAGACTTTCTTATTTTGTACATGCAGTTCAAACCTTATGAACAATGAAGAATATCAACAAAACAGTAAAGATGAATTTTATGTAAAATCAAAGGAAACAATGCAAATGAAAAAAAAAAAAGTGGTACAAAAAAATTAGAAAATTTTAAGGGTGTGTTGAGTGCTCAACAAATGGCGATTCACCGGTAGAATCCAGACTCTTTGTTTCTCTCTATAATGATGCGGACAAACTTCTTAGGAAATGGATAATAGATTAAGGAAATAACACATGGTTGACTCACAAGTATATATACATGTGGGCCAGAGGACATTCTCGTTGATTTCTCATGGGGATTCACCTAAATACATTCCTCTTTCCATTTAATCAATGACTCCTACCTTCCTGTCGAGAGTTGAGTCAGAAATCAAAAAAATTAAGAAGACATTATGTTATTACTTTCTATAAAATTCAAGAACCTTACCATGGTGTTGCTTCACTTCCAGCGAGCATCCATAGCCCCGATGGAGTCATACTGATATCACAGACATTTCTTTTCTACCAGCAAGCATCCATAGCCTCGACGGAGATACCTGCATACCCTCCCTGATCATAAATTTTGACTTATTATTTTATGTTCATCTTTGTTGCATGCGTGTTGGGAATAAACCAGGGAGGAGGATATTTATTTTTTGGTGAAGGATCAAAACCATATACCTTTTCTTCCTTTTCTTTTCTGAATAGTATGAGGCCTAACTTTTCTCTGTTTGAGGTATTGACCATACTGATCTATTCTATTTCCCTCAGTATTCCCAAACCACGAGGTAACTGACTTGTTTGTTCCCTAAGTAATATGTATACATAAACATGAGTTACCCATGCATTGAAGTCTCTAACTAGCAAACCTCCTTATGATTGTTCTACAAAATTTGAAATTAAGAGATAAATATCTTAGCTTCAACAAATTTCACCACCAATTTGATAAAGCACACACCTGAAATCATGATACCATTAGAGTGACAAAAACAAGAAAATAAAAAAAAATCAAATCAAAACAAAACAAAAAAAACCAAAAGGAAAAAAAATCAAAAGCACCAAACTCATCACTGAAAACAAACTCAAAAGAAATAAAGGTAAACTATACTACAAGAAGTTTTCTTAGAGACAAGTTATGAAAAGTAACACTTTAGGGCTTGATCATTGATGGGAAGAGCTTCGAGCTCACCCCTAAATTTTTTCATACGGTAAGTGCCTACCCAAAGTTTCTCAGTGACTTGAAAAGGTCTAAGCCACAGATTTTGGACTTTCAAATGTTTCCCCTTTGGCTCGTTGATTTTATCCCACTTAAGAACTAAGTTCCCTACTTCAAATTTTTTATCTCCAGCCTTGTTTTTATCAAACCATTTTTTAACTATTTGTTGATGGGATGCAAACTTCCTCTTTGCTTGTTCTCATTCTTCTTCGACCATAAGCATGGTATCAATTCTCTGTTTCATGTTGGATGAGGGTTGTCCTCTTGAGGAATAGAAAAGTTGTAGGGTTGGCAGATATAGATTGGTTGGCAAGATTTATTCTTTTTCATACTGATCCAGGAGGATATTGGTGTACAACCACCTATTCCACTTGCACCCACACCATTGTTTCTTTTAGTTTTTTAGTTTCCTTAATTGTAGCACAATTTACTATTTTTAGCAGTTTTCCAGGTCCTGAACTTCCGGAGCCGTTTTGAGGCCCTAAATGACGTTTTTTGGGCATGAATGCTCCGACGAATAAGAGTCCGTTCAGTGTATTCCTCGGATAGATCTTTCTAACGATGTATCATTTGTGTTAAATGGAGATAGTATGCCAAAGTTATGACCCCAGGAAATTGATGTACCAATTTACCCCAACGGGGCCCATATTCTGGCATTTCATCTCCTAGGGTTAGGTTTTTGGATGTTTAGGGTTTTCCATTGTCTCTCAATAATATATAGGCCTTTGAGACTCATTGTCACATAGATTTCATAGGCTAGTAGCTGCCACATCTCTTCTCAGAGATAAGCTACCAGTGCCTGAGCTATTTTATTTCCATTCTGTCTTTAATCATATTTGAGTCATTTGTTGTTAATGAAATGAAGCTTTACTTCCACTACATATCTGTGTTTATCTGTATTTCTGTATTTCATTGTGTTCCTACATAAATCCGGATTAGTGGTATCAGAGAATTCTACTCTTTCTCGATCCTTGTTTGCATGTCCCCAACGAGATTGGGGTATAAGGAGTTAGGGCTTGATCTGGTTGAACCATTGCAAGATCAGCCTCACAAACCCTGATAGTCGCCCATGGGGGAAGAAAAGAAAGATGAGGGACTAGGAGATCCTATCAAATTATTGCTCGAGGAGGCCCTCAAGAAACAAAGGAACACGATGATGGACAACTTTGCCCAGATCCTTAAACGACTACCCACTGGCAGCGCATCTACATCCAACAACCACTCTGGAGGAACCACTCCTTTTAAGGTACAAGTAAACTTTGACATTCCCATATTTGAGGGCCAAATAGATGCAGATGGCGTTGATAGATGGTTAAATCTACTAGAAGGATATTTCTCGGTTCATGACTTTTCCGACCGAGAAAGAATTATTTTTGCACTACTTAAATCCACCCCCCATGTCAAGGACTGGTGGGAAACCTACTGGAAGAAAAAGAGTGAGGGGGAACCCTCTCTGTTCTTGGTTGCACCCACTTGGAATTATTTCTGAGACGCCATCAAGGAACAATATTATCCTGTGGGGAGCTATGAGGAAAAATACATACAATGGACTATGTTGCAGAAGCAAAGAGACCAAGATGTGCATGAGATGACGAATCTATTCCATACCCTACGCACAAAGTTGGGTATCAAATATTCAGAGAAACATTTGGTGTTAAAGTACCGTAATTATCTTCATAGATACATTCAGGAGGAAATGGAGTTCCTCAACATCTCCTCGCTTGGTGCGGCATACCAGTATGCTACCAAGATTGAGCAGAAGTTCAAATAGAAGAAGCGAGACTTTGGGTCTGGGAATCAGAAGCAAGGGAAAGGTATGCCCAAACCACCAAACAAAGGACCAAGCCAAGGTAGGGTAGCCCAGGACAACCCGCCAAATCTGCAAGGAAAGAAAAACATCACGAAGCCAAAAAAGGACATGGGGAAGTGGTGTGAGTTCCATAAGAGCTCCACTCACAACACAAGTGAGTGTCAGGCCAAGCAGTCACTAGTAGATGAGTTGAAGGCTTCTGAATCGGATGCAGGCTCCAACACTGAATTAGAACCTGACAAGGGGAATGAAAGGGGGAAGCAAATTATTGATGTGGAGCCCATTCCTAGCATTGCCACCACAAAGATCCAGAAGAAGGAACTATAATATCCAGAGGAGGCGGAGCACCTCTTCCATTCCCAGATGTGGGTAAAGGGTTCCCCGTTGCAGTTCATTGTTGAAAGCGGGAGCCAGAATAACCTCATCTTAGTAGAGGTCATGAAATGACTGGGCTTGCCGGCCACAACACACCAACAACCATACACCATTGGGTGGCTGCACCAAGGACAGGACCTCCGCGTAAGCCAACTATGTCGCCTTCCCTCCATCATCAAGCCCTTCATAGATGAGGTATTATGTGACATTGCTCCTCTTGATGTTTCTGATGTATTATTAAGCCAACCATAATTGTGGAAGTGACATGTTTTATATGAGTCTAGGCCTCGTGCTATTATTATTACTTTGGGAAATAAGCTGTATAGGATACCGGAAATAGCACCACCTACAGCCATCTCTTTGGTTACTACAAAACAATGCAGTAAGCTCATTGCCAAAACTAGGAAATTTGTTTTCCTGATGATCCGCCCTCAAGGAAAGAAGAAGATTGTGGCCACGGCCTCTAGAAAGGGCCCCTCTACACGATGAAAACAGATGGATAAGGTCATGGAGGAGTATGAGGACATCTTCACCTCCACCATAGGGGTGCCCCTACATTGTCAGGTCAAGCACCCCATCAATTTGACCCCAGGTGCATCGTTTCCCAATGGACCGATCTATCGGTGCTATGCTCTAGAGAATGATGAAATCAAGAGGAAGATTCATGAGATATTGCATAAAGGTCACATCTGGCCGAGTTCATCACCCTATGGGAGCCTAATCATGATGGTGCAGAAGAAGGATGGGACTTGGAGACTCTGCATTGACTATCGAGCACTGAACAAGATCACTATCTGGAATAGGTACCTGATCCCACGGATTGATGACATTCTGGACCAACTCAAGGGGGAGAAATATTTCAGCAAGATCGACTTGAAGTCTGGGTATCACCAAGTACCAATTGAACCCTCTGATGTGTGGAAGACTGCCTTCAAATCCAACGAGGGCCTTTTCAAATGGTTGGTCATGCCTTTCGAGTTGACGAATGCCCCTGCAACCTTCATGAGACTAATGGACGACATCATGTGACCATTCACCAACTCATTTGTAGTGGTGTACTTGGATGACATTCTGATCTTCAGCCAGACTTGGGAAGAGAACCTCCACCACATCCAACAAGTCCTCCAAACACTCTGACAACACAAGTTGTGTGCCAATTTCGAGAAGTGCACTTTTGGCATGACCTAGGTTCAATATCTGGGATACCTTATTGATGAGTAGGGGGTGCATGTCGATCCATCCAAGATCCAATTCATTTGAGATTGGCCAGCCCCAACCACCCTAACAGAGCTCCACAACTTTTTGGGTCTTGCAAATTTCTACCTTAGGTTTGTGTTAGGATTCTCTCATATCACTTGGCCCTTGAGTCAATTCACCAAGGGAGGAGCGAAAGAATTATTTTTTTTGTTCTGAATCTCAATAGAAGGTGTTTGTCGATTTGAAGCATCGTCTCTGCTCTACACCAATGCTCACATTACCAGACTTGCAAAAACCATTTGAGATTGAGATAGATGCCTCCGACTATGCTATTCGGTTAGTCCTTACTCAACAGGGGCATCCAGTGGCATATCACAGTGAGACACTTTCCAACACAGTTCGGAAGTATCCCACTTATGACAAGGAGATGTATTCCATTATGCATGCTTATCGACAATGGAACAATTACATTTTGGGAAAGGAAACGGTCATCCACACATACCATCGACCCTTGCAGTTCACACAGACACAAGGGAAGTTGCAGAAAAATCACCATCAGAAGTGGTCTACATACCTGCAACAGTTTCATTTGAACATTAAGTACAAGAAAGGAAGCACCAATAATGTTGTAGACTGCCTTAGCCAACCCTCTATCATGGCGCTAACCATGGTTCTCAACTCTTGTGGGCACGAGACTTCCAATTGGCCGCTTCTCTACAAAAGTGATCCAGAATTCGGCCACACATACAATACACTCTTGGAGGGTAAGCAAGTTCCTAATTTTCACCTCCAGGATGCCCTACTATGTCACCTGGGAAATCTTTGTGTTCCTTCAAGTGAGCATGCCAAGATGATTTGGGAGGCACACTACAATTGGGTCACTTGGCATTTCGAGGTCAAGAAAACTATGGCAGTACTGTAAAAGTATTTCTATTGGCTGAACCTTCGACAGGATGTCAAGAAGTACATCAAGTCCTACACTTCTTGCACCATTTCCAAACTGACCATCAAGAAGCAAGGCCTCTATACTCCATTACCTACCCCTAGTCGACCTTGGGAATCCATATCCATGGATTACATGTCAGGCCTTCCTTCTACTAAGCATGGAAATGACTATGTTTTTGTGGTCATCGACAGATTCTCGAAGCTGTCTATTATGATGGCCTGCAAGAAGAATATCACAGTAGAAGCCACTATTAAACTCTTCTTTGAGTGAGTGTGGGTACACTTTGGGATCCCATAGTCAATCATCTCAGATTGGGACAGCAGGTTCCTCTGTACATTTTCATCCAGCCTCTGGTCGATGCTGGACACCAAGCTCACCAAGTCCAAAGCTTTCCATCTGCAAACTGATGCCTAGACAGAGGTCGTCAACCAGATGATTGTACACATTGTGCACATGTACAACTCAAAGCATCCACGCACATGGGATGAGAGCCTCCCCTATGTAAATCATAGCTATAATCATGCTCTCCATAGATCAACTAGCCACAGCCCCTTTCAAGTGGGCTTTGGATTCCAGCCACTATGTCCCATTGACGTAGCCATGCCATTTGCGGCTACTTAGGCAGATTCAATTCATGTCTAGTGTGAGGCTGACAAGGAAAAAAACTTCATTGAGTGCATTTATCACATCCACTAATAGGTTCATGACATCTTGGATAGAGCCAATGCTAGGTACAAGAAACGACATGATCAACATCGGGTGCCACAACTTCCAGGTGGGCAACAAAGTGTGGCTACATTTGCAAAAGGAGCGCCTCGCTGGACCCTACCGCAAGATTCACCCACTCCAATATGGTCCATGCACCATCACCAAGGTTGTAGGGGACAATTCCCTTGAGCTCATTATTCCACCATTCCTTGGTCTGCACCCAGTGCTCAATGTCGATCGCCTTCGGCCCTACTTTCCACCTCTATTGGACACATCTGACATGGAAGAACAACTCACAACAACAGAGTTAAACCCAGATTGCATGGAACAAGCCACAAATTATCTGATTATGGACACATAGATCAATAACACCCACCAGCAGAGGATCCATTTATATCGAGTTGTCAAAGCAGGCCAACTCCTTCACCAAGGCAAGTAGCTCACCAGGGACCAAGTTCAGCAGAAGTTTCCTCATCTCATGGAGGAAATCAATGCAATGGGGACCATTTCTTCCTAAGGGGGGAGGAATGATCCAGGTGGATATTGGTGGCCACCCGCCTATTCCACTTGGACCCACACCATTGTTTCTTTTAGTTTTTTAGTTTCCTTAATTGTAGCACAATTTACTATTTTTAGCAGTTTTCTGAGTCCTGAACTTCCATAGCCGTTTTGAGGCCCTAAACGATGTTTTTTGGGCATGAATGCTCCGATGAATATGGCTTTGTTTTAGACTCAATATTCATTGTTAGTAGTGTAGTCCTCTGATAGATCTTTCTAACAATGTATCATGTGCATCAAACGGAGATAGTATGACAAAGTTACGACCCCGGGAAATTGATGTACCAATTTACCCCAACGGGGCCCATATTCTGGCGTTTCATCTCCTAGGGTTAGGTTTTTGGATGTTTAGGGTTTTCCATTGTCTCTCAATAATATATAGGCCTTCGAGCCTCATTGTAACATAGATTTAATAGGCCAGTAGCCATCACATCTCTTCTCAGAGATAAGCTACCAGCACCCAAGCTATTTTATTTCCATTCTGTCTGTAAGCATATTTCAGTCATTTGTTGTTAATGAAATGAAGTTTTACTTCCGCTGCATATCTGCGTTTATGTGTATTTCTATATTTCATTGTGTTCTTGCATAAATCCGAATCACATACACCATAAAGTAAGTATAATTCCCTAGGGCTTCCTTGGGGGTTACCCTATCATCCTACAAAGTGTTATGTAAAGCATTGTTCCAGTTCTGGTGATTTTGTACGACTGTCTTCTTAAGAATCCTTATCATGTTTTTATTAGTAGACTCAAAAACACCATTTCCCTATAGATAGTAGTTAGAAGAATACTTCAATATAATCCCTTTATCTAATGCAAATTCATTCAAAACATTAGAAGAAAAATATGTGACATTGTCAAATACCAACACTGAAGGCACCCAAAACCTTGTCATGATATGTTGTTCAAGAAATTGTATTACTACCTTCTCATTAACATGGATAAGGTAAATGGCTTCCGACCAAGATTTAAATTACTCGATAGCATTCAGTATATAATTGTGTTGTTTGGACGAGTTTGGGTTTATTTCGCCTATTATATCTAATCACCATTGTTCAAATGGCTTAGAAATTGACACTGGTTGTAGTGGAATGACCACTTTCTTGTCCTTCCTAGCTCTCATCTAAAAAAAAATTCACCTTCTGAGATATGCATGAGTGTGTCTAAAACAATTTTGCCAATAATATCCTACCCTTAAAATATTATGGGTCGTGGTCTCTCCTGCAAAATGCCCCCCCCATGGGATCGTCGTGGAGTTCCTTCAACACCCTTTCAACATCTTCCTTTTCAAGACATCTTAGCAACACGAAATCATAATTTTAGCGGAAAAGAAATGAGTTAATAAGACAATATCGAGTGGATTTTAGTCTGAGTGTTCTTCTCTCTCTCGGTTTCAAGTATTCAGGGAAGGTACCCTGATGGAGAAAATATGATAGGTCAGCATACCATGAGTCTTGTGTGGGTGGGATGTACAATACTTTACCACACCATAAATTTCACTCATTGTCCTAGCCTGAATCCTTAGCTTCTATCAGATATTGGGATTCCATGGCCATTTTACAAAGTCCCTACCCCCTGACAATTATTTCCAATTTAATTTCTAGAACAAATTCTTGGATGATATCCATCTAGTTGCCTCTTCTTTCCCCCATTTCTTGTTGCGTGAATGGTGCACTAACAGCTGGATGAGGTACTATGACCTTATTATGATTCTTTAGGATGTAAGGTATAAAGTGTTTTACTACTTTATAGATGGGGTAGGATTTTTTTTCAATGTTTGGGAAATTAAGCTCTAGTACTTGTAAGTTGGTTATCATGAATGAGACACGAGCCTCGTTGTTTTCATGATCCTTTTGAGTAAGGACTGCAGCTAATGATTGATATGAAGAAAAAATGTAGAGACAAAATTATTTTCTGAAATCAAGGATGCATAGTACAAGGGCTTACAATATGGAAGTCTTAATGCTTTTTAAAGCTTATTTTCCCTCATCGGTCCATTTAAATTCAACATCCTTGTGTATCATTATCTGCAGGTGTTTAACTATTTCTAAAAAATCTGAGGTGAAATTTCTTACAAAATTAATCCTTCCAAAGAAAGATTACATAGCCTTATTGTTATCAAGGAGTGGTAGTTGAAAAAAAAATCATACGCTTAGGGTCAATATCGATACCATCCCTAGAAATGATGTGAACTAATATTTTCCCTTCCTCTACTCCAAATATAGCTTTTTGGGGGTTCAAGGATATTGCATACTTTCAGAATCTTTCAAAAATTTGGGTGAGATGGGAAATATGATCTTCCCTATCCTTGGAGTAAACAACAACATCATATAGGTATACCACTACACATTTGTTAATTAACCCTATAAATTCCACATCCATGGCTCTCTGGAAAGTAGCTCCTGCATTCATTATCCCAAATGGCATGCATTTGTAGGAAAATGTTCCCCATTTAGTTTGGAAGGGTTTTTTCAACATGTCCTCCTATGATACTAACACTTGGTTGTATCCTAAGAATCCATCCAGAATTGAGAATATTTGTGCTCTTGATATGGTCTGCAGAAATTGTTCCATGGGTAGTTATCTTTTGTTGAGGCCCTATTTAGATTTATGAAGTCTACACATAAGAAAATTTCCCCAAACTTTTTCTTAATGGGTACTAGATTGGATACCCATGTAGAGTTCCTTACTTGGAATATTATCTTTGCATCTAATAGTTTCTTGAGTTATTTCTACATCAAGGTTTCAAGACATGAATGGAATTTTCACAACTTTTGTTGGAAAGGCTTGATCTCGGGTCTTAACAGGATAGTGTGTTGAATGATCCCGGTGTCGTACATTTTCAAATACTGATACGACCATGAAAACACATCCCGATACTCTTTGAACAATCTTACATAGACCTTCTTTTCCCCAGGTGAGAGTGATCTCCCGAGGTTGATGTTTCGGGAGTTTTCAACAGTTCCTAGATTTATGACTTCATAGGATGGACATGAATTGTTGGTTTTAATATTTTTTCATTTTTAAAATTTCTCTCGTAGGTCAAACATGTTTTCAAGACTGACCACTCCCCGAGGAATAGTGTGGAGTTTAGGTTGGGCTGGGTTACTGCCCTCTATTTGGTTAGGGTCCGGATTATCCTATTCTGCAATAAAACAAATTAAAACTTGATCATCAATGGCTAAGTCTCTAAAAAACATTTCATTAGTAAAAAATGATATAATATGTTCATCCCCTTCAAATACCCTTCAGTTAGAAAAGTTATATGGGACCTGATTTTTATACAATAATTCTATGTCAAACCTCGAGGCTTCATAATCCTCTAAGGGAGACAACCTTGAAGATATTGTGGCCAAAGAATAAACCAACTTATTTTTGGATCGAGGTATGGTCGTGATGTTGAATGCTAGGAAATTTTCTATCATCCTGTGAACTTCATGTTGATAATTCTTCAAATGGGGGGAGTTGCAATGGATAATGTTCTTGACCTGTCTAGAGATTACTTTTGAATCCCTGGAGACAAATAGTTCATTGATATTTAAATCAATAGCTTTGTTGAGTCCTTGAACTAATGCTTTGTATTTGGAGGTATTGTTTGTGCATTCAAATTCCAATCTACAGGATAGAAAACTACATTTTCTTGTTGGATTAATGAAAATGCATCATGCACCAGCCCCTTCTTGAGATTTTGACCCATCAAAATACATAGTCCAGATTTCATAAATAAAGTTTGGAACTCTCTTGTCCCACTCCACCTTTGGAATTATTTTTTTAGTGTTTTCATATTGAGCATGGAGATTTTGTTCAGACTTATTGTATCACTCACTTATTTCAGGGTTTTCATGAAGTGATAACTCTGACTTTTGGGAGAGAAATACTTTGAACAGAAGGGGTGAGAAACTATCCAAATTGGAATCACACGAATAATTCCATAAAACTAGGAATTTGGTAGAGGAAGGTTCATTTGGGCCTTCCAAGTCTATAACGATATACTTCTAATATTTTTCTCAATTGATCCTGATCAGGTTGGGGTTCCCCTTTAATGGTAACCATAAGTGGTACCAATTTGTACTGAAATATCCATGTAATTTTTTGGACCGGTACCTTCTTAATAACATTCCATAGGCCTCCAGAATGTCTACAATTATGATATCCATGACCTGATGACATTTTGGATTAGAGGAAATATGAATCATAACATCCTTTAACTCCCTAAAAACTTTAACCTTAGTTTTGTCTAATTGAATTATATGCATTTGGATTTAGGTGGGGTTAGAATTTAGCTTCTTGCAAACTAAAAGAAGCATAAAATTTGAAGCACCAAAGTCAACAAAACAATTGTGCAAGTTCCTGTTATAAATTTCAAAGGTTAACAAGAAAGTTGGGAAAGATGAATGAGGCTTATTATCAACTGTCATTGTATTCGTGTTGGGTTTACGTATATCCTCAAAACTTCCTTTACCCAAGATTGAATTTGGGCTTGGATTTAACATGAGTTTTTCATCCTCATCCAGTGCTTGCAACATTAAATCTTTCTATTGATGAATTCTACACAAGTCCATCACCAAAATGTTAGCTTTCCATTTCTTCAGGTCTTCTACTATGTTATATTCTAGTTTTTTTGTTTCGTGAGCTTGGAACTTCAGGCCAAAACTTAGTGGTGGGTTCGGTTGAGGTAAAGAAGAATATTTTATGGGTCTCTTAGGAGCTTATGAAATGGTGGGTTAGTTTTTCATGATGGTTGCCTTGCTCCTAGTTTGGACTGCCATAATTTCAAGAAATTCTTCTTCTTTTGTAGGAATGTCAAAATATGATGTGTGATTGACATCCCATAGAACCATAGTTGTTTTCTCAGGTGGTTCACTAACCTCATTTTGTATAGTATTTTATGTATGTTCATTGGGTTGTTCGGTCAGGGAACAACCATCCAAGAAACGATTTTCCAATAGATTCATAGCATTCACCCATTGAGGGAAATATCTTTTCAAATGATGTTCTTGATGATAGTTAAAATATGAATTTGAGGTCACTTCTCCCATGTCAATGTTCAAGTTAGTAGGAGGGGGCTCTAGGGCCTTGAAAGGTGGATTTTTTTCTAAAGAAAGGTTTTTAATACCTAGGATTTGATGTTCCTTCCCTTGCATTATTCTTCATGTCTACAATATCATTGGACAACTTTTTAACCATCCTTTGTAAGATTTCCATATATGTATTGTCTTTTTTAGAGTTATGTTCAGTTTGTTTACCAGGTGACCCTGTTAACAAAAGTCATCTCCTAGGTGTTTGTTGTGTTTATTTATTTGATAAATAAATATGACTATCTTTACAGCCTTTCGTTTGAAATTCAATAATTTTTTCTTCCTCAAAGTTATCGTCAAGAGTAGGTTTAGAAACCCTCTTAATGAACATGGAGATAGAGGTTGGTAATGCATTAGCATATACCTCAATGTGTAGCTCTTGGGGAGGTCAGGAATAGAGTTCAAACTTGTTGAGGATCATTGTGAAATGTTGATTGTAGTCCTTAAATTTCTCCTTGGGGCCCATTGTGGTAGAAAACATTTGAGCCATCAGGGCCTCGATAGTTGTTCCTTCAACAAATTTATCTAGAAAGTCTTTCTAAAACTTTGTTGAACTTTTAATGGATCCAACCGAGAGGTTGAAATACCATGTTGAAGTTAAGTTCTCAAAGGTATAAAGGAAAATTCTTCATACTATGTCTTCATGTTGTACATTCATTAATCTTATCGTCAATATAAATTTCTTGATATGATCCTCGAGTAGGCGTAAGATTTCAGGATCAAATTCTGGAAGAAGCTTTTTTGGATGCCTAGGAAAATTATGCAATCTCCCTAGGAAGGCTAGGGTATCCCTGGCCAACCATGGTTGATTATTTATAGGTTGATCATTACCCTCCATAATTTCTTCATTGTTATTTTCCATATTATCTGACTCATTATCTAAATTTTCTAAATTAGGATTGGCTCCCTCAAACTTCAAATCGTTTGTGTTAGAATATGTACTTGCTAGTGTGGTGATGACAGGAGTTTTAGGAATGAAGCTGAGAGGTTGGTCAATTTAAGTAAGAGAAAAGTATATAAGATATTCAACTGTATGAAAAAAGGTGTGATCTAGGGTATCTACAACTGGCCTTCTAGTTTACTTCCTGTGGGGGAGAAACAAAGCTAACGAAAATGCTCCGATCTCTCGAGCGTAAGATCTAGTAATCCTTATAAAAACATTGATTTATTCATGAGGAATCATGTAAGGTGTGTCTGGGTAAAGGTATGAACCTTCTTCAGCGTGCAGTGATTCACTTGTAGTGGGGGTACCTTCAATATTAAGGTTGTTCTGAGAAGGACTAGTCATGCATGTGGGTTGTTTTGAATATGTAGGTTATTTGAGATAATATTTTGTTTAAAGAACTATTTTTACTATCCATACATTCATTCAAGTTCTTCTAGCGCCAATTTTGTTGAGGGGTCGAAATTCCCTTTAACTCAACAGTAGAAATCATGCCCGGAGACGAGGCCCAATTAGAATATCCCCTATTTGGGGTAGAGATATTCTCTAGATTGATAGTTTGACAAGTTTTGATGGGGTTTACTATGTTATAGGATGGATCTTTATAGACTATTTTTTGTTTCTTTATAATTTTATTTATTAAGTATTTGACGATTGAATTTTTAAGAAGGTTGGGTTTAAGCTAATCTCTTACCAACAAAATGTAAATGAAACCTCTCTTCAATCAATATCAAACAATAATATTCCATTATTGATCAAGTGACAAACATCATCTAAGAAAAGAAAGATATATGTAGAAACGACAGATAACCAAAAATAATTCTAGTCATTGTATAATACATAACTTCATAACACCATTGTATTCATGCCAATGTATACTCAGGGGCTGCAATGATTCAAGATAACTTAAAAAAAATTATGATCTTACTAAATTGCTTGCATTAGTCAACAACAAGCAGAATAATCCACAAATTATGCTACTCCACAAGCTTTGGAAAAAATTATCTCATCTCTACATGAGCTTTTGAATTAAACTCTGAAAATAATTCTTCATCTCTTTCATTTACTATTACAAATCTATTGAAATTTCAAAGCAAAGTTGACCTCTTTATTTATACGAAAACCTCCATGAAAAATTAGGAACAATGTTTGTTTAACTAAAGAAAACAAAAAAATGAAGTGGTTCATATCCACATGAAAACCATTAGTGAGCTCCAGTTTTCTCATAGGATTTTACTTATCATAATCGGACCATTGGGAGAACAGATATTCAAAAGTACGTAGGTACAAAAATTTATGTTAATCCATCGCCATGCTAAGCTTATCCTTCATTTCCATTACCTGGTTTCTAAATTGATCTATCTCAAAGCTTAGTTGTCGTAGGGCCCACACTCCTCATATCGGTCTGTCAATGAGTCTCTTCACCTGTCCCTTTTCAAGTATTCGGATTTCACGAATATTCACTTAAAATTATACATCGAGCTCTCCGAACAATTAGACTACTATGTGAAAATAGGTAGAGTCATCAATAGCACCAAAATATATGAATTGAAGGTATATCATTCTCTAGTTTATGTTGTTCCAATTATTTCCCATATTTCTTGCATTTTCTATTGTGGTTATATTACCAATTCTACCCAATATGTTTCTTCTATCCTGATCCTGGCTAAGCTCTCATCTGCAAGCATCCTAATGCCATGTTCTTCATCCCCTCAACCTTTCTATATCTCTCTAATATACTCGATTTGGGCTAGTTCTTGATGAGATTTATCCTACCATACCATCATTTCTATATATGCTACGAGGCCAAGTAAAGTCTCCTCTTGGTAACTTACGATCCTGGTTATAAAAACATCCCTGTCTGACTTGAACTAAGTATAAAT
Source organism: Picea engelmannii (assembly GCA_009831015.1). NCBI lineage: Eukaryota > Viridiplantae > Streptophyta > Pinopsida > Pinales > Pinaceae > Picea > Picea engelmannii. The sequence goes on along the minus strand of ML781962.1, from coordinate 558,429 downwards.
CTCCTTGAATTCAATTCTCATGAACCTAACCACATGGGTGGTGTCCTGATAGTATTCCACCTGAAGTTTGATATGCACCAAATATTCTCTCATAGAATCAACTTCTCGTTCATTCTCTCTTTCCCTATCTATAGTGTCACTAGATATAGCCATACTTGACCCCAATAAACCACTTACCTTGGATTGTCCTACATCCATCATGGTTTATTTCGTGGTGATAATTACCGCACTTCCCAAAGTGATTCTCCTCTTTTTTTCTAGTTCTATTCACAATCAATTTTATTTTACTATCATAAGTGATGGATTGAACATCGACTACTTTTTCCACTAGCTCCGGGATTGGATGGTCCCCCCATGAGAGAGAATTTCCTAAACTTCCTGGTGTATGAAAATGTTCAAGTATCGTCTCTTTTCCTATGTTGACTCCTACTTCCCTATGATTGGTTCCTTCACCTTGTTCTTGTGCCATTTGAGACTGCCCAAGATCTTGTTTTGATCCTATTCATGTTATTATAGACGGATCTATGATCTGTTTTGTGCTTGGGGAATTTTCCATGATCTGCACTGCTATTTTTTTCTGTTGGGATTATTGACCCTGCAATTGTGGAATGCGTTTAAGGCTCTGTTGCGATCTTCTAAAGTTCTTGGTTTCCTTTCAACCCTTCATTATATTCTCCCTTGCTAGTGTTACCCCCTAATGAATATTTAGCATCAGGGTCTCTTGGCTCTTTTTCTTTCCCTTGTGCATCACTTCTTCCAATGGAAACTTCATTACCATTCTCATTTTTATCTCTTGGTTCCTCATGGCATTTGATGTTGCCTCCTTATTTATCTAGTGGTTGTGGTGTTTAGTTTAGGGTCTTATTATCACCTTCAGTTATATTCATCTTTGTTTCCTCACCTAAATATTTTGGTCCTTGGGATAATTTTGTATCTAACACCTCTATCACTTCTTCATTTATAATAGTAACTAAAGTGTTTACCTCCTCACTGTCACTATGATATAGTGTGATTACATCAACAATCACAGGAGCTACATGTGCTAGGAAATCTAGAAATACCGCTTGCTCATTTGTTGGTCCTCCTATCAGTGTTCGTTCTAAAGTCTATTGTGTAGTGTATTCCTCCATTGTGGTGTTCTCGGGGGTCACAAGCTCCTATTCTATTATGAGTGTGACTGGAGTTATTAACATAGATTCTAATTTCGACACTATGAAATTTTTCCTTTGCAATTGCATCATCCTTTCAGCTTCCTCTAAGAGCCTTTGTTCCTCGAAAATGTCCATTGTATGTTCTATACCTTCTTTTTGAGCTTGTGCCACTACTACTAACCCTACTGTCTTCTCTAAAAATTATAATTAGTCATTCCCAGACAGGGCCATGAACCTGACCAAGTCTAGTTTTTCCTTCCTCTGTAAAACTTCATCCAAGTTTGTGGAATTCTCTCTAAATATTTCATCCTAAAAATCCTAATGTTGGCAAGACCAATAAGACACCACCTGATTAGCATGTTTAATGACTAGTGTCCTAGGGTCTTGTTTCCTATATCTCTTGGTGGAGAACTTGTACTCTATCTGACTCTAAGATTCTTGTCTGGCCTGTGTGGTATCCTTCATTAAATGGTAACCCACATAAAACCCATAGGGTATGAATATCCTTTTTGTATCCTTTACCAACGATGCATTGAACCCTTGCAGTATGGTCTGGTAGAAAATTTCTCCTAACACTATCTTGTCAAGTACATGGACTAGAAATAAGTGTGGTGCTCTGTTGGTTATGAAAAATATGATATATGTGCTTCTTTCCTCTAAGTACCAATGCCTAATATTGGATATTACCTTTCTTTGTACTTCAGAGAGTCTTGGGAAGTTTTGTTTAAAAATTAAGGAATATACTTGAGCTATGAAGCCATCGAAAATTAAAGAAATTGATCTTTTGTACCTGTTCTCCCACAAGATGCCAAAATAAACATGTACAGGGAATTCATAAATATGTCAGCTTAGGCTCAAATGAGGGAACACATTCCTAGAGCATATTGTATCTAGGATATAAGATGCCATGTAGAATGCAGGGGTTTCTCCGGGTTTTAGGTTCTGCACTTCCTCTATCATGGTGATCAACTTTTTTGAGATAATATCTTTCCAGTTAAAGGTGCTTCCAGATATAGAAACTGTATGAGATAAATGCATACAAGTTTAAGAGAACATGGAGCAATCCTTTTCTCCATGTAAATGACATATCAAGGCCATCAGGAAGATGTAGTGTTCTCGAAGTTTCACAGTGTTGTACCACCTTGAGGCCCGATTCACAAATTTCTTATCCTCCCTCCATCAGGATGCTAACAATTGATCGGTATTATGGAATTCATATAATACCACAAGAAAATACTTATTCAACCTATCTTAAACGCCCTTGATTTTATAATATGCACCTACCTCTGTCGACAAGAAGACGTTGATACATTCTCCATATTTGTTATTTAACATGAATTTATTTGCATTAGCATGATGAATGATCCACTCTAGCAGTTCAACACATGGAACAACAAGTGTCTTGACCACCACCATATATAACAAAGAACCCCTAATATTATGGAATATCTGATCATCCAATTCCCTCACCTTCGGGTCGCTGTGAGGTGTAAACTCTGAGAAATCATAATGTATTTTTTTGTATAAATCAAGCGAGGAAGGCATGATTACCATGGATTCAGTGTTTCCCGCAGGGGTGTATACCGATTGAAAAGTGTCATGTAAATGGAAGGAAATGTAAAAAGGAGGGATCACATTCGATTCTCACCCCAATTTACCCGTGCCCCATTATTGCAGGTTGTGTGGATGCACCCAGAGGTTATAGAGGTAGAAGATGGGAATCGACCTCGTGTCACATGAGTGCGAGAACCACGAATTGTTGATTATGCCAGTCACAACAAAAAAAAAAACATGGATGCGGTGTTATTATGTGTGTATTTGAAGAGAAAAGGTTGGTTTTCTAGATTCTTTTGCAACATTATGATCACTGGCTCTGCTTTGGGGGGAAATCCATATTCTTAGTAGCCGATTTGGATGCCTCTTTGATTTTATCACTTCCTCGTTTCGACGTCTTTGGTGACCGATGAGTCACTGATTATCTGGGCGACATCTTTCCTACAAAAATGAAACAATTTAACTCAATATTCCCTCAATCACAGAAACTCAGAGACAATCATGATAAATACATGCGCGTGAAGATTTTCCTAAGTCTAATACTTACCAGTACACAACTTTGTGATAAAAAAAACACAACTCAATTCCTAAGAGAAACTGGATCAATCGTGAGTTGTTAAGAAACAAATCAAACAATTTTCTGTAAATTATGGAATTATTCAAATACATTTGAATAGATAACAGTTAGTCCTTACATTCGAAATCATCAAGTTTTAGTACAAGGATTATACTTTACATTTTTATTAATTCCATCTATCATCTATGTCGATTCTCAGAGTAAAAGATATGTGCAAAAAAATGGTGCGAAGGGACATTGGAATGATTTATCGGCGGTTTCAAACAATTGTCAATTGGCGCATATCATTTGAGATCAGGAATTAGGCACTTGAACTATTTGAGGATTTTGGGATCAACTCATCTCTAAATTCATTGATACTAAAAGAGAGGATAGCATGTCACTTTCTCACATGTGGTTGGATCAAGATATCGACATGGAAGCTATTGATTAGCAGAACACATAGGGATTTGTGCAAATCAAAGATATAAATATGGATGGTTATGATGAATTAGAATATATTTGGCAAGACCCATTATATGAATCAGATTGCTTATCGACAATAATTGATCGGGAATCGGTAGGTAGGAGGGCATACAATAAATGATATTTTTTTTTGTCTTCTTTATCGGTCAACACCGATATCTATAGGTGTTCGATGCTAACCTTGTTGTCTATAGGTTCTCCTATGTTCAACTACTAGGTTCTGATTCCCAATGTTAATCGACGTCAACTACTACCTCTTGGACTTAACAGTGGGTGTTTTTCAACTAACATCATCAACACCTGGTGTTCATAAACATCGACACTTCCACGAGTGAGCAATGCCCTCATGCAACTGGTACCTAAAAAGGCCAACACTTGATGTTAATTAACTTCAGAATACTTGAGAATGTAACACATTGCTTGAAACTTAGATTGAATTGACTAACACCTAATGTTGATTAGCATCGACACTTAATATTAGCACCCATTGGGTATTAGAGAAATTTGATTTTAGCAGTAATTTTCTGAATACTTTCTTGATTTTTAGGTGCAAGTCAAACCGTATGAACAATGAAGAATCTCATCAAAATAGTAAATATGAAATTTATGTAAAATCAAAGGAGATAGTTCCAATGACAAAAGAAAAGTGGTACCCAAAAATTAGAAAATTTTAAGGGTGTGTTGAGTGCTCAACACATTGGGGATAAATTCTAGTTTTATGTTTAACTATATTAGTGAAAGACTCGCTAGAATGGTGGCAACTTATCTCTGAGAAGAGATGTGACGGCTACTCGCATTTGCAAGAAGATGATTACAATGAGGCTCTAAAGGCATTTTTACAATAAACTAGAATTCCAAAAACCCTAGACATCCAAAAACCTAACCCTAGGAGATGAAGCACCAAAAGTCATGTGGGCCCCGTTTGGGTAAGTGAGTACATCAACTTCCCAGGGTCGTAACTTTTGCATACGATCTTCGTTTTAGGCGTGTGATAGCTCGTTGGAAAGGTATCATCAAGGAGATTCATTTTGGGAGCTCAATCATTCCTTTGGCTATTATTGAGAACCTCGATCTTGAAAAACCTTCATTTAGGCCCTCAAAATGGCCCCAGAAGTTAAAACCTGCTAAAAATAGTAAATTGCCAAAATTGCCAGAAAACTATTTTGAACCAGTTGGAAAAGGTGGGTGGCCACCGATATCCACCTGGATCAATCCTCCCTCCTTAGGAAGCAATGGTATCCATTGCGTTGAGTTCCCGGGGGAGAGGGAAAAGCGTTTGTTGAATCTGCATCTTGGTGAGTTGCGTGTCTCGCTAGAGACATCGTACTGCTCAGTTTGTGGAAGTCTATCATGAACCTGTTGAGGTTGAGGCTTTTCAAAAAGTCAAGATACATGAGAGGAAAGTGTGCAAAAGGAATCTTTGTGCTTTGCTGCAGCCTTGTCGACCTGCTTCGTTTGGATAGAAGGTGCTTCGGGCAAGGTTGTAGTGGGTGCAATGTCCTTTTGTTCTCCTTTTGAACAGATTGTGAAGAAGCTAAATTTTGTAGTATGAGATACTACCTTGCGACACTTTTTAGATGGAATAGTAGTCAGAAATACCTCTGGTATTCTATAGAGATGACCCCCCAGAGAAACAATGACACTACGGGGTCGAGACTCATAAACAACATGGCGCTTCAACATATATGGTTGGCCCAAGAGAACATCACAGACATCCAGTGGGGCAACATCACATAATACCTCATCCTTGAAGGGTTGGATTCTGTATGACAATCAAAATTGTTGACTGACACAGAGAGCTTGTCCTTGGCGAAGCCACCCGATGTTGTATGGATGCGGGTGTGGTGTTGTTGACAATCCCAACTATTTGACGACCTCTGCTGAGATGAGGTTCTTCTGGCTTTTGCTATCAACAATAAAATGTAGTGGGGTCCCCTTCACCCACATCTGTGAATGAAAAAGGTGCTCCCCCTCTTCAAGATCTATTGGTTCTTCTAGTCAAATTGTTGTGGTCACGACAATAGCAGTGGGGTCCGCGTCAATGATCTGTTCTTTACCATTATTTTCAGAATCATATTCAAAATCAGGGTTCGGCTCTTTGTCTTTGATCTCGGCCACCAATGACTATTTTGAGCGACATTCATCGGTGTTGTCAAATTTGAAATAGAAATTATTTCATATTTTTTCATTTGAAAGGCAAGGACTTTTTTTTTAATATATTCACTTTTCATTGTTTTTATGACTCTATGAATTAGAAACTTAGAAATTTCCTAAATAAGCTCTACTTTTTATTTTTTATTGTTTTTATAAGTTTATAAGTTTATTAGTCATTTCCAATTCCCTTATATCTTAGTAATAAAAAAAGAATGTTAAGAATTTTTTTCTCTATATCTTAGTAATAAAAAAAAGAATGTTACCAATTTTTCATATTTCAAGTCAATTCAAAAAAAGAATTGTTATATTTTTTCTATAATACAATTCTATTTTTATGGAGCTCATGCATGCATTCATATTCTATTTATTAAATTCACAGAGTTGAAATATCAAATGGTGGATTTTCTAAATCCCAACAACAACTAGTGTTCTGAGTTGGAAGTGAATTCTCTAAACACCAACAACAAGTAGTGAATTCTAAATTGGGAGATATATTACTACATAATATAAGTCAATTTCTTTTGTTGACAACCTTTCCCAAGTTCTGGATTTTTGTTTTGTTGTAGGTTTATCTTTGTTGTGTTAATGAGAATCTAGCCTGCTCATTTATTCTCCACAATATTGTTTCTTGTGCAATATCGTGTTCGTTTTAGGGAAATGTATATTCGTATTCGAACTATTACCTATGCATTGGGGTGGAGATCTCCGCAGAAAAACCACCAATAAAAATGTAGTTGATTCAATTTATAATTTCATGCTTCTAATTCAACACTGTATGCCGACCAAACACTTCTTTAGAAGTAGTCAAGCTAGACCTTCTTAGTTACCAACGTATGTTTGGGATCGCCGGTTTGTGAATTTTTTAACCGATCCTTATCAATCATAAATGCGTTGATAAATGCCGAGTAGCAATTCCCCCACTTACATTAGAGGATATCAAATTGGTATCAAAGCTGAGTTTGAATCTAGGTGTGAGTAAATTCAGGTTCATTATTGAATAAATTCTCTGTGTAATGAGTAACTAATAAATAAGATATAAAATACAATTCTGTATGGAATAAATTATGTATGCAGCTAATAAATAAATGAGATATAAATATTTTTAGTAGTAAAGTGAAATATAAAATATTTTTAGTATTCAAGCGAAATGAGATATAAAACATTTTTAGAAATAGAATATTTGTATCATGAATATTAGTATTTTTATTTTAGTTATTTCATTAATATTAATATTTTTATTTCAGTTTTTTTATTATTAATTATGTTTTTTTAATTTTAGTTGATTATTAATTTATAGTTTTTTTTTTTATTGATTATTAGTTTATATGACTTTTAATTTTAGTTAATTAATTATGACTTTTTTTTTTAAATTACCAAAAAATATTGGTTAGTACTTATCCATTTCATGTTTTATGTGTAAAAAGTTATTATCAAATTATATTGTTTTATCAATCCTAAAATTGATCTGAAATTTTGGGTTGTCACTTACACATAATCTCCACCCTCTCATTTCTTCTCCACAAACAGGTTGAGAGCTTCTTCTTCCTATCATCTAGCACTAGTGAGTATTTTATTAATTTAATTTATTTTAATCAATTGCTAATGTTTATAGTTTGTATATTAATATGTTTATTTTAGTGTTAGTTGATTATTAATTGTGTTTCTTTTAGTTTTTGTTGATTTTTAATTTATATTTCTTTTAGTTTTAGTTAATAAATTATATAATTATAAGAAATCAATTCAACTAACAATTACAAATGTTTAACTTTCCTCCATAAAGGGAAGAAAAAAAAATAGTGGAATTATTATTGTGTGCCATTTTCTGTCAAGTTAATTAAATTAAAGAAAAGTTGCAATTAGTAATAAAAGAATTGATAAAGATATTATATATATATATACAATTTCTTAGATTTAATAAAATGGAATTTGAAAAATAAATTAGAAATAATTTGAGTATGTTATTATGGAATCTAAGTAGAATGTTTTATCGGTAAAATTTATGGGTAAAATTTTAATTGTTTTTTCATTTTCATATGAAAAGAATAATTTATTTAACATGTCAATTTAGAAGAATTACAATAAAGTTAGCCCTTTATTTTGAAATATGTCCCTACTCTTCAAATTTGATCCCTGGTAGCGTGGTTGGGGTGTCGCTATAGATGATCCGCAAAAGCTGTATATTAAGATTTTAACCTACAGGATCCAATAGCCATAAGACAGGTGCAGCAGTTTCGGCCAATGAACATTCTAGAAGTAACGGACATATTTTTCCAAATTACACACCGGGGAATCGGCTGGCTGACAAGTTCATCTTTGTCTATTCGATGGTTCCGAGCTGTGACAGCTCAGCTTTAAGAAGAAAACGATGAATGCGGAAGGTATCTAACCCGTCAGGCCTGCATTGTGCTGCTCAGTTTGATTGATTTTAACATGCTTGTGCTGAGTTTGATTGACTGATTGCTTTTAACAATGTTTATCAGGATGTGGGACCAAGAGAATAATAGCTTTAACTCATCTTCGAACTCTTTTTGATGTAGAAGACTAACAATCTGGTTGTTTATATCTTGGTTAAATAGCTGGTACATGTTGTCAATCTTTAACCTGTTTTTATAGTAACTGCCAGTACAATCCATGACAAAATGTCACTATGTCTTCACCACATCCTTATAACAGAATATATAAGTTCTCTCCTCCCAAACTTTTTTGAATAAACCTACTAGTCTCACATCTAAGATGATGTATGAATCCGTCCTCACCTATACAACTAACAATCTTACTTTCCTTTAATAACCGACTTAAGCAAGAAATATCTGTATTTGTTATACATTCTGAACCGTTATTTGTTGAATTTTGTTCACCAATTTCTGAATTTATTGAATACGGCAAATACTCTTTACCACCTAGATTATTCACCCGTCGGCAGGCAATTGTAAGGATGTGAGTTTTCAATGAGTGGCCACTGGCGTGTACTAGATACGGCAGCGTTCTGAGCTGCAAGCTAAGTGGATTCTGGATTCCTGAGGTGTCTTGCGTCATAAATATTATATCACGTGAAAGAGAAACAATGTTGAGTTGTCACAGCCGACTATGTTGACATACTATGATCTAATCTAGTTCGTTGAGACGCAATATGTTGTTTCAACATTAATGTTGGCCATTTATTCGTTGTGTGAAAATTAGCATAACCATATGAAACAAAGTCAGATCAACCTGAGTTATGATAAGTCGTCTCAATAATGAAAAGGTTAAATTAACATATGAAGTTTTTTTTTTTTTTTCACTGGAAAGTTTCTTGTTTATATTCATTAGTATATAAACTTTTTACAAAGCAGCATCATTACAAAATCCATCCCGGAGACTCATCAGGGTTCGACCACAAGACCTCCTCCCATCTCTTGGAGAAAGGTACGAGCTGTCTTATGGGACTTTAACATATGAAGCTTGGATGGTCGATGGTCAGATTATAAATTGTTTTTTATTTTTAGTTAATTAGATGTAGATGTAGAAATTGTTATCGTTTCATCAGGGTTTAAATCTCATAATGACATGAATAAAAGCTTATATGAGTAAGTTGTAATGGTTTTGAGCTTATATGTGTTGGAAAGTTTCTTTTAATTTTTAATTGAATAACAAAGCAATTGCTATTTCCTGAAAATATTCCTTCACGTGAAACAAAAGAGTGTAATATAAATTATAAATTAAAAGAGCAAATAAATTATAAATTGTATAATATAAATATGTATGTTATTAAAAAAAAATGCAATTTAAATAATAAAAAATTGCATTTATTTTTATATTAATATATTATTGAAAAATACTAAAACTAAAACAATCATATCTATATAAAAATGTTAATATATAAAATCAAAATATTAATTGGAAAATGATATAATTTTTATTTAATTAATATAACATGTAAAAACTAGCATGGTATTTAAATTTTTTTATATTAAATAACTTTATATTAAATGTTTTATTTTTTAAATATAATTATTTTTAAATATTGATATTTTATTGATATTTTTTTATTATTAAAAGAAATAATAAAATTTAAAAATTATAAAATTTAAAAATTATAAAATTTATTTTTAATTTTCAAAAATTCAATTTAATTAATTGTTTTTTAAATATATTAAAAACTAGAGTAATTTTTACTATCTAATAAATATGATAGAGATGATATATCTATTTTAC
>ML781962.1:534590-548235 GCA_009831015.1 Picea engelmannii | reverse complement strand
CCCCCCCCCCCCAAAAAAAAAATGATTGTGAAACAACATTCTAATTATAAGTTTATTCAATAATTAGTTAGATGGGTTCGTTGAGTTAGCATGAATGGTTGGGTTAGCTTGAGTTATAAGTAAGAGGTTATGAGATCAAATCTTCAAAATCATTAAAAAACATATCTCTTCTATGAAATATTTATGAATTATTTAAAGGATAAAGCCTTGAAACTCAATAATCAATAGAATTCTTGAAGAACACAAGCTACTATTTATTATTTGTTACCATTCACAAAAAATGGGTTCACACATGGTAAGAACACAAGCTACTATTTACTATTTGTTACCATTTACAAAAAAAATGGGTTCACACATGGTAACATAGTTTAAATGTTAACAATGGTCGCATCGAGGTTGACATAAATTTAAATGAAAACCTACGACACACATGGATAACTAGTTGATTTCCCTTTCACTCACTCGAAGGGACATAACTTTAAATGAAAACCTATGACACACATTGACAGTTAGTTGATTGCCCCACTCACATCCTTTCACTCATTGGAAGGTAATAGCCCCACTAAAGGCTTAAAAACACCTTCTACATACACTTGGATAACTAGTTGACTCTCCCACTCGCATCCTTCCCCTTAGTGGAAAGGAACAACCCTATTGAGGAATTTTTTGAAACTACTTGTTGATCTTGTTGGGTTGTTATATTATTTGTAGTGAAAGTCTAGTCGAGGTGGATCAACAATAAGTCGAAGTTGAGGTGGATCAACAATGGGTTGAAGTCGAGGTAGAGAGACAACAAGTCGAAGGTCGAGGGAATTGACTAGGTAAAGTCAAAGTTGAAGATATCGACGGGAAGTCAACCGAAAAGAGATCGAAGTGTGGGCACGAGACGAACGACTAGAGACCGAATGAAGGCTGAATGGTAGATGACTAGTAAACCCAACTTGAAGTCGACTGTAACAAAATCCCAGGATTTGCGAGATTTGTAGCCAATGATATGCATGGATGTGTAACCGTTTTTGGGCACCAATGTTTAGGGTTTTTCCTTTTGTAAATCGTATAAAGAGGCGTGTTGTAAGGCAATAAAGGCTGCTATTGTTAGTTAATCATAAAATGCACTTTTGCAAGTTAATGCATGTGTAAGTGTAGGTTGTTGGTCATGCATATGTAAGCCAAATTGGCTACAGGGTTGTTCTTGCTTGTGTAAGGGGGTATGATGTCAATAGTGTCTTAGGTGTGGACTAAGGTTAGACATGTAACCTTTTATTCTGAATGAATAAGACAACAAAAGAGAAAAATTCTCAAAGGGATGTTGGTTTTTCCGGTTGAAGGTTTCCAGGGTAAATTCTCGGTGTACTGTTTGATTGCTTGTGTCATTTGATTTCTTGATTAAATTCTTCTTCTCTTCTGCTAGGATTAGTGTGGAAGTGTCTTTCATTTTTTGACATGTGGTATCAAATATTGGGCCTGTCATGACAAGTGAGTTATCAGAGCGGTGCTATGCTTTGGTGAGTATATGAGATCTTGATTTGCAAATCTTGAATCTGAGAACTAAACCTTAGGTACAGTAATAGTTGTAATTCATAAATTATGTTAAAGATCACGGTAAAGAATGGTGAGCAGTTCCAGAATAGAGATGGAAAGATTCAATGGCTAGAATTTTGAGATTTGGAAGCTTAAAATGGAAGATCTTCTTATAGATCGAGAAAAATGGACAACAGTCTGTCTAGGTAGCCCATCGATAGGCATGTCGAGGAAAGAATGGGAGAAACTTGAAATAAGAGAAGGAAGTACGATTCAACTTTGTCTTGCAGTTTCAGTGCTGCTGAATGTCTTGGGTGAAGATTCAACCAAGAAACTATGGGACAATATGGGAAGCTTATATCGGTCGAAATATCTAGTAAATAAGTTGTTTCTCAGAAAGAAATTGTATCTTATGAGGATGAGTGATGGAAGTTCGGTGACTGAGCATTTAAATGTGTTTAATACCATGTTAAGCTAGTTATGTTCTATGGATATAAACATCACTAATGAGGAAAAGTGTATCATCCTATTATGTTATTTTCCATACTTCTGAGATAGATTAGTCGTGGATATTGGGAGTAATACAACCACTCAAGCACTAGAGAATGTGGTTGCTTCTCTTTTTTCAGAAGAAATGAGAAGAAATAACATGGAAGGATCGATCAAAGAGGCTCTGGTAGTGAGAGGTCGACCGATAGACAGAGATAAAGGAAATTTCTCTTGTAGAAAGTTTAAGTCGAAAGGTAGATCTAAATCCCTGGTTTAGTCAATGCGAAAATGCTGGAAATGTGGTAAAGATGGGCATTATAAAAATGGATGTAAGTCGAAGGAAAAAACAGTCTGTGTCGGATCCGACGAGAAGCAGTTGACTGAGAGAAAGACGAACTTAGACAAGGGATATGATGTGTACCTAGCATCGACCAATACACAGTCGGATCAAGATGTTTGGTTGATCGAATCAGGAGCATCATATCATATGACACCACATAAAGAATGGCTATGCGAATATGAACGATATGATGTGGGTGATGTGTTCTTGTGAGGGGGGGGGACTAAAAAACTAGAATTGTTGGATGGGTAAGAGTCTAACTGACACTGTAGGATGGGAGGAAAAGGACCCTTCTAGGTGTGCTACACATTCCTGGTTTGGAAATAAATCGGATATTTGTCAGCAAGATGAGTGATGCAGGTGTGCATACTCTGTTTTAGAAGGATTTGTGCAAGATGGTTAGAGATGTGATGGTCTTAATGAAAGGAGTTCGGATTGGTACCCTATACAAGCTGTCAGGGAATGTCGACTCGAATGGATGCAACATCATCACTTCTCCTGAAATCGACTCGACTGCGACTTGAATCGACTTGATGTCAACACAAATCGACTCGACTCAAGCCAAGTTGGTTCAAATTGACTCGACAAGACAAGATGAAGTCGACTCGACTAGGCTATGGAATGAGAGTATGGGACACATTGGAGAAAAAGGACTTCGAGCTATGCAAAGAAAAGGTATGGTTAAAGGTTTTCCTAAATCTGGTTTAGAAGTTGACTTTTGTGAACATTTCATATATGGGAAACAAATTTGGGTGAGGTTCCCATATGGAGTGACAAGGGAAAATGGGATTCTAGAAATAGTGCATAGTGATGTGTTTGGCCCAGTTACAGTGCCTTCACTTGGTGGATCCTTGTATTATGTCTCCTTCATAGATTATTTTTCCAAGAAGACATGGATATATTTCCTAAGGAAGAAATCAAAGGTTTTCAATAGATTTAAGGAGTTTAAATCTCTTGTGGAAAACCAAACAAAGAAGAGGATTAAAGTGTTAAGAACTGACAATGGTGGTGAATTATGTGGAAATGAATTTGATCAGTTCTGCAAGCAGTGTGGCATAACAGGCCAAAATACCACACCATATACCCCACAAAAAAATGGAGTTGTCGATAGAATGAACAAAACATTGATGGATAAGGAAAGGAACATGCTTATTGGTGTTGGGATCACATAAGAATTATGGGCGGAGGTAGTCGAGACTACACGATATCTGGTGAATATGTCTCCTTCGTCGGCATTAGTCGACACGACTCCAAATGAGGTATGGTTGGGTAAGAATTCTTCGGTGGCACATCTCAAAGTGTTTGGCTGTGATGCTTTTGTGCATGTTCCCAAGGAAAAGAGGAGAAAGATGGACAAGAAGCAATTCAATTGTATTTTCATCAGATACAAAGAAGGGATGAAAGTATATAAGCTCTGGGATCCTTCATCAAGGAGAACATTGTACACTCAATATGTGGTGTTCATAGAAGTTGAAGGTAATTTCGAGCCTGAGGAAGTTGTTCAGTCCGAGAATAATATTGATACAGTGTGGTTTGAACTAAGGAACAAAGAAGATGACTCAGATGATCCTACTAAATATGAGGAAGAGGTGGAACAATTGACTCTGGTGATAATGAGGTCAGAAAGAGAAAGAAAACCAGTCAAAATGTATATTCCGCCCGACTTCTATTCCGCATTCATGTTAGCTGCCATCGATGATGAGCCCAAGTTGGTTGGCGAAGTAGTCAACTCGATAGAGGGTAAACTCTGGAAGGACGCGATTGTCGAAGAGATGGAATCCTTGTACAAGAATGAGACATGGGATTTACTCAATTTACCCAGTGGAAGAAATCATGTCAGTAGCAAGTGGCTTTTCAAGAAGAATATGAATGTCACAGGACAAGTCAAGAAGTTCAAAGCTCAACTAGTAGAGAAAGGATATTCCCAAGTTGAGGGAGTCAATTTTGGTGATATTTTTTCCCTTGTCATAAAAATAACTTCCATTAGTGTAATAAATGTCTCTGGATGCAACATTCGATCTGGAGATAGAACAAATGAATGTGAAGACAATGTTCCTATATTAGGACCTGGAAGAAGAAATCTACATGAAACAACCTGAATGATTTGTAGTAAAGGGAAAGAAAGAGTTGGTGTTCAAACTCAAAAGATCCCTTTATGTTCTAAAGAAATTGCTAAGGATGTGGTACCAGAAGTTTGACACATACATCCTTAGTTTTGTATTTGTGAGAAGCAAAGTTGATCACTGCATATATTCCAAGGAAGATCGTGGATGTTTCATATATGTAGATTTGTATGTTGATGACATGTTGTTGATTGGAAACAACATGGACGCAATAAAGGAAGTGAAGAAGTAGCTATACTTCAAGTTCAACATGAAGGATCTCAGTGCAGCTAACTTCATTCTGGGAATGGAGATTAAGAGAGATCGAGCCACTAGAAATCTCTGGTTGAATCAGACGAAGTATATTGAAACAATTCTAAAATGATTCAAAATGCAGGATTGCAAACTGGTGAAGGTGCCAATTCCTTTGTGAGAAAGGCTTACTGCTAAATAGTGTCCAAAAACATAGAAAGAAATATAGGACATGACACATGTTCCCTATGCAAGTGTGTTTGGTATTCTAATGTATGAGATGGTTTGCAGTCGACCAAACATTTCCCATGAAATGAGAGTGTTGAGAAGGTATAGGTCGACACCTAGAAAGGAGAATTGGACAACTGTCAAGAGAGTATTCAGGTATTTGTGTGGAATGAAGGACTATGCTATATGCTACCAAGGAAAAACTGGAGGTGACAGTGTTAAATTATATGTACATGGCTTTGTCAACACCGACTGGGCTAGAGATTTGGATCGACGGAGGTCGACCAACGAATATGTCTTCAAGATGTTCAGTGGAGAAATAAGTTGGATGAGTAAGTGACATGCATTCATAGCCTTGTCGACAACAAAAGATGAATACATAGTGACCATTCATGGAAACAAATAATAGGTATGGCTTCAAAGGTTGTGTTCTGGAATTGTGTTTGAGAAGAGATCTATGAAGGTAAGTTGTGATAGTCAAAGCACAATATTTCTATCAAAGAACCCTGCTTATCATTCAAAGACTAGTAACATTGATGTAAAATACCATTTCGTAAGAGACATGGTGGAAAATAACAAGGTTCTACTGGAGAAACTAGACACGTTGGAAAACATAGTAGACTCATTGACCAATTTTGTGAGTGTTGTGAAGTTCTCTTGGTGCAGAGAGGCAATGGGAATTGTTTCCCAGGGTCTGTGAATGAAATTTTAGGAATCTCCTGTTTCAGTAAAGAAGACAACAAATGGGAGAATTTTGGTTTGTTATATTCTTTTCAGTGAAAGTCTAGTTGAGGTGGATCGAAAAAAAAGTTGAAGTCGAGGTGGATCGGCAACAAGTCAAAGTTGAGGTGGATCTATAGTAGGTCGAAGTTGAGGTAGATCGACGCAAGTCTAAGGTCAAGGGAGTCAACCAGGTAAAGTCGAAGTCGAAGATATCGACAGGAAGCTAACTGCCAAGAGGTTGAAGTGCAGGCGTGAGACGACCGACTAGAGATCGAATGAAGGCCGACAGGTATTCGACTGGTAAAATCAACTTGGAGTTGACTATAATAGAATCCTGGGATTTGCGGGATTTGTAGCCAATGATATGCATGGATCTGTAACCATGTAAAGGGTTTTTTTGTTAGGTAATCAAAGAGTTCACTTTTGCAGGTTAATGCATGTGTGGGTGTAGGTTGTTGGTCATGCATAAGCCAAATTGGATACAGGGTTGTTATTTCTTGTGCAAGGGGGTATGATGTCAACTGTGTCTTAGGTGTGTACCAATGTTAGACATGTAACCTTTTATTCTGAATGAATAAGACAACAAGAGAGAAAAAATATCAAAGGAATGTTGGTTTTCTCGGTTAAGGGTTTCCAGGATAAAATCTCGGTGTACTGTGTGATTCCTTATGTCATTTTCTTTCTTGATTAATTCTTCTTCTCTTCTGTTAGGATTAGTGTGGAAGTGTCTTTCATTTCCTGATATATCTATATCAAAACGAATGACATTTTTAGTGGTACAGGTGATTTCCATGTATAGGTATTTGATTCATGTGACTACGTTAACATTCTTGAAAGACTATCTATTTGATGTATTTGAAATCTAGAGTTGTGTTCCATTTGCCTGGTGAACCTCACATGTCCATCCCTTACAATATAAGGGAAGTTAAGACTACAATCAATGTAGGAAACCGGGTTTGATCATAAAACACCAACTCCATTAAATTTGGACTAATAAGTAATAATTTAGACTATGAGACTATGAATTTTGATTTCAAAAGTGTGAATATGATTGTTTCTAACATGCAAAATTCCATTCTGGAAATGTGACTATGAATTTCAAATAATGTTGATTACAAAAGTGTTCATTTCAATTCCAAAAGTGCAAATTTCATCTCTGAAAATGTGAATTTTCAACTCTCAAAGTGTCATTTTCAATTATAAAATTGTGAGTTTTGATTTAAAAAATGTCAATATTGAATTGCAACAATGTCACTATGTTTGGATTTTAATATTTTGAATTTATTTTATAATGTGTATATATATTATATAAATTCAAGATCAATGTACAATTGTCAAGATTKTATTTTTGTATGTGCATACATAATACACTATAACATACATTGCTAAATATATCRAGATTGAAGAAATGTAATAAAATGAAAAAAATTGACAACAATCACTACATTACAGAGTTGTAATTTTTCACAAATATTTAAGGTAGTGTGTGTAACATACTCAATACCCTCTATAACTGATTAGCAAATGGGGTAMTTCTTGAAACCACAAATTTCCATCATCTTCTTGCTTTGATACAATATTATAATTTACCCAACCATCTAACTAGGATGAAATTCACATCTTATAGCTATGATACAATTCTTTCCTCAGTGTCCTACCATGAATTGATTAATGCATGCAATCAAGACAATGCAATCTCATGTTGACATGATTAATTAATCACATATACATACTTATACATAGATAAGGATACAAAGTTATGCATGCATGCAATACATCTTTCAAATTCACAAGTAAACAACATTAAATTCAACTTGATCATGAATAAAACATGACACTTATTTTTTGGAAATTAACACTAACTAGCTACAGATGAAGGGCGTTTCACCCAACCATAGGCTCTCTATTTCCTATAATATTTCTACAACAAGGCACCCTTGAGATAAGACTATGAGCCCACAATGATAAATTCACCTATATTTGGCTCTAATCCTCCCACACAACCCAATTTTCCCAGAACACATAATCTAGAAATATCACATCAATATCAAACCACCAACTCTCTTTCCTCTTTAGCCTCCACAACCCAAGAAATGGGATCTCCTTCTCTTCCATGCATTCCATAGAGCTATCCCACTTCCTTTCTAGGATCTGAAACATATTGGATTGGAAATATCTCTACTAGAGACTCCAAAGATTCTCAATTGTCACTGCGTTACCTCAATGGAAAAAATTCTCTTGCACAAAGACATAATTTTCACATAATTCATGGGAACCAATTCCCATAAATCTATTACTACCATTTTATGGAATACTGTATAACATACCCCCATGTTGGGTATCTCAATAATCCACATTATTGAAATGAATTCAAACTTTGATACCATTTTTAATAAAACAAGAAGCATGCATGACAAATAGACCACACATATGAAGAAAACATGTGTGTGTGTGTGTGTGTGTGTGTGTGTGTGTGAAATCCATTTATATCATGCAATTCACAACATTAAAAGGATTTAATTAGAATTATACAATGAACAATCAAATTATAACTCAATGAAAATACAATACACAAAGAAATGAAGAAATTGTCTTCAATAAATAGTTACACCGACTGGCTGCAGATGTCGGATGTTCCATCAAACCATAAACACTATTGTTCTATCCCTCTCAACAATAGGTCACTCTAATGTACCCAATACCAGCAAAACAAAATGACTCGCTATGATATCAATTTGTGATGCACCCACACATAGAGATAATTAGTACACAACATAATATAAAATACAGATAAAACCCAAAGAGTGATTATATTTAAATAAATCATTCACCAACAGGTTGAAGATGTCATATGTTCCACCCAACCACAGACACTGATGTTCTATATTTCAACAATAGGTCACACTCGATCCAAGGCTATGAATCCACAAGGACAGGTCCTAGGTTGACTCTAAAACACATACTAGTTAGCTAACAATATCTCACGGTTTTCCCAACCACACAACAATCCTAGTTTAGCAAATCTCTTCCCCTTCATCCTGCACGATCCAAAGAAATTGACCCCTTTTTCTGCAATATAACCCCTCAAGATGTTCCACTTCTTTTCCAAGGATCCAATGCTACTCTTAAGGAAATATCAATTATAGAAACCCTAAGTATTCTCAATTGTGGAAAATTATTTCACAAATTTCATCATTCTCATGCACATAGGAATCCATTCCTTTCTGGAATAATCAATAGATCTTACAACCAACAAGAAATGACTCTTTTCCCCAATAATTTGTTTTCCATGCCCAAAAACCCAGAACCAGAGTGAGAAAGAATGAATAAGGAATGTGTAACAATGAATGGTGAACTAAAAAGTGTGAGTAACCCCCCCAAACAACCCCAAAGCGTGGTTTATATACTTACATGCAATAAATCACCATTTTTCCTTCCCTAAGAAGCTCACGTAACTTATCCCCTTTATCCCCCTCTTTCTCGGAATCATATCCCCCTATATCCATCCTTGTCTTTATTGCAGCCAACAATGCTTTTTTATTATTAATATTCAAAGTATTATATTTATAGGCACTTTGACCTTTCAACTTTATAGGAACTTCGACCTTTCCTCAAATATACAAAAATAAATTATTGATCCAGGGACTCAAAAATTGGGTATTACATTCCCCTCCCCCTTATTTTGGCATTGTATTTAGTGCATATACAAAGGAGAGAAATCAAAATTTAAAAAATATTCAAAAATTCACGAGTACTCTTCCTACATGGTATCCTCATGCTCCCAAGTAGCATCTTTAGGACAATACTAGGTCCATTGAACCTTTACCAATTCTATGGCTATATTATGGAGCACTTTTACCTTCCTATTCAATATACACATCAGGTGGACCTGAAAGCCTCCTTTTTTCTCCAGCTAAGTCAAATTCCAATCAATTACATGGTTAGGATCATGTACATACTTTTTCAACAAAGATACATGAAATACATTATGCACATTCATGGAATCATGTATGATATTGGCCATATTTTGTCCAATATCTCAAATAGACTACCGAATCTGGATACTAACTTGGTACATCTTCCCAACTTCAACAAGCTCTTCTTGAGATTCACTTTCAAACGAATGTTCTCTCCCACTTTAAATTATCTAGCTGTCCTATTCTTATCTACATAAATCCTTTGTCTATCTTGTGCAACTTTCAAATTATTCTTAATTTTAACCATCTAGTCTTCCATATCCTTGAGAAATTATGGCCCAAGCACTACTCTATCTTCTTCGTTGTCCAAAATCATTGGAGTATTGCATTTCTACCATACAAATCTTCAAATGGGATCATCTTCAATGAAGCTTGATACCCATTATTATAGGAAAACTCAACCAAATGCAAGTAATCTTCCCACTTGGATGTCTTATCCATCACATGCATTCTCAACATGTCTTCAATCACTTGGGGGTAAAATCATGGATATGGGTAACACTTTTGTGAGAATCGGGTCTCCAAAATTCCTAGCGGAATTTTTTCAGATGAAAAAATACCTAGGTTGTAGTGTCCCCAAGGCCGAGCCCCGTTACAGATCATGTTACATGCAAAGAATTGTAAATATGTTCTATAGGCTGGTGAGCCAAGTTTTGTATAAGTTGTAGGCTTATGAGTTTTGTTAAGCCAGGGAGCCTAAGTGTTGAAGGCCAGGAGCCTGTTGATGTACTTGTATGTATGCAGGTCAATTAATAAAATATAAATACCGCTAGTGCAGACCGACCACGATGAAAGAGTGATGGGGGACTGAGCGTCCACAGAATGGGCAAGGAACTAGGGGCTAAAAGGTGGAAAAGGGATGAGTGTTAAGCCTAGGGGCTTAAGCCTGGGAAATAATATTTTAATATTATTTCCAAAAAAGAGACATGTGCATTTTTGTTTATCCTAAGTTCCCGGCAAAGAAGGGAATGTGCAAAGGGGATGCACACGGTGGTATGCATGCAGTTCCCAAGGTGACAAGTGTCAACCCTGGTGCATGCAAATATAAGACTTTCACTGAATCGTGGGTGGGGGACGCTCCTCCATTCTGAACCAAACCTCTGTACGTGGAACCAGTACGTCCTTTGCCGGATTCATCTCTGAAACCGTTAGCCATGTTTTGTCTGAGGAAAACCGTGTAATACCCTGTCCAGAGCTATGTGTCTGTGTCTGTTCTAGGCAATCCAGAAATGCATTCCTGAACCAGAATTCCCGGTGCTGGACTCGAGTGGAAGCATCCTGTGATTATATGGGAAAATTGAGCTAGCCTGTGCGTGAAGCCTGCTCCGAAATCATCACCGTGAGATCATCCTGTGATTGCCGAGCCCGTTGTTGGAAGCATTTGTCTGTGTTTCCTGTGGATTGTTGTGACTGCGTAGTACTGGACTGCGTGAGGCTTGTTGGCCTGTGAGCAACTCCTCCAGGTGAGGGAGTGCGCAGAGGGAGAAGAGGACTCCTGGAAGGAACCCTGTAGCTGCCCTAGAGCCCGGAGAATTTCGGTCCGGCCTGTTCCTGTAACCCAAGGTAAGGGAGACTGGCAGCCGAAGGATTGTCTAGGTGACATAGAAGGTGCACTCTCCTGGGGTGGAACAGGCATGTGGGGAATGAGGGTCTGTGGGCAGTGAGCATGGGATATTCCTGGGAGAGCTTCTTCCTGATGAATGTGTATGTATTATTTTCCCGTAACCTCAGCCTAGCCTAGGATTCCTTGCCTTGGGGTGGAGCTTGGTCCCAGCTCGGGGGTGACCTACTGTTGAGATGATGAACAGTGTGGTCTAAGGCTGGGAGGTTCGTGGAAGGCCTGCACTTGGTTGGTGATTTCTCCAGCCGATAAAAGATAAGTATTCTGAAATAAGGTTTATCACATTTATACATGACTGTGCTATTTTGTATCATGTTTTCCGCTGTGTAAATGAATTAACGATGAATGCTATGGAACATTTAATATAGCAGTGCCCATATATTTTTACTCTGAGTTTTAAGTGTGTTTAATTGTGTTTAAATGAATTTGCTTATAATTCCATGTAAGGAATGGGAAACTGATAGGTTGGGAAACCTGGGTAGTGAAGGGTACACTACAAATTGGTATCAGAGAAAAGGTTTCGACACTGAGCCTAGATGGGCCAGTAGAGCGGTCTTTGGACCGAAAATGTGAAGAGAAATTGTACCTGGAATGGCCAATTTCGGATGTTGGTTTATTCCAGTGCGTCAAGCAGTTGCTTGACCACGTTTATAAGCTCAAGAGGTTTAGCGGTACTATGAAACTGTAGCTGGTATGGTCTATGACCATAGGAAGACAGGTTTCTACACCAAGGGTGTTAGAAATGTCGGATCTGTTCGGGAGGGAAAGCGAACCCTTGCAACCGCCAGATCTGGAGAACGTGCACAAGGTTTAAAACCTCTTGATACTGCATAGGAGTTTAAACTCAGGAGGATCGTGATTCGTCAGATCCCTGTGGGATTAACCGCCAACCGTCCGAGTTGACGAAAGTCGCGCGGGACTTAAGTCCTCATGGGTAGAGGAGAAGTCCAGGAGAGGCGTCAGGATATTAGAAGTTAAGAGAATCAAGACCTTACGATTCTCGAAATCCCGAGGAGAGATCATAGCCGTAGAATTCCAAGGAGGACACGTGTCAGAATCTTAGAGAGAGTCGAAGCTCGGAGAATCGGAGTTCTCGGGCACGTAGAAATCTTGTCACACGAAATCGCGATCCGCGAATTCACGACAAGATCCGGACCGTTTATATTAGTGGACACGTGGCAGAGATCTGCACCGTCGGGGAAAGTCCCGACAAGGAGTAAATCCACCGGTGATTGAGGTTCATCGGGAAAGTCCCGATAGAAAGGTCATTCATCGGAAATCGGTATTTGAGAATTCGGAAATCGGGAAATCGGGAACCCTGGTGACGAGTGAGTCATACACTTTGAAACCCCGAACCCCGAAAACCCGACAAAAGCATATGACAGTGGTCATGTGAACGCAGGTCACATGGACCTGACTTAACCACGAAGTGTTAAAGCGAAAGGTGCGTCGGATATCGGACATCGGGATATCGAAGAATCCGGAGGCAAAGGTTTCGAGCATGGGAAAATCGCGATACGTGATTTCCCGATAAGGCTTAGGTGCGTGGGCCACACCAACTGTCAGGAGGACAGGTGGCAGAATTATAGCAACAGGAGAAAGGATTGTTGACAAGTGAACGACTGGGACCCATCGGAGATCCCGTGAGCGTATGAGCTTGATGTTGAAATCACTGAAACCCCGAGGAGTGGTTTGATTAAGGTCATATAGTGTGGTTGTATGATGAGGCTCTAGCCCGGAGGGCTAGCACGGACGGAGTCCATCGGAATTCGAGAAATCGGGGATTCCGCTGTCAAGCGTTTTGGGCGCATTCATATTTGCGAAACCCCGAACCCCGATAAGGGACAAGGCCTGGGTCACGAGACAACGGTTACATCGGATAGGGATTTTAGCTTGGAGGGCTAAGGAATATCAGAGATCGGAGAGGCGGAGAT
Source organism: Picea engelmannii (assembly GCA_009831015.1). Taxonomy (NCBI): domain Eukaryota; kingdom Viridiplantae; phylum Streptophyta; class Pinopsida; order Pinales; family Pinaceae; genus Picea; species Picea engelmannii. The sequence continues at coordinate 535,048 of ML781962.1, read as the reverse complement.
TGCGAAGGCATGCGCCTGTTGACAGTGCAAGGGCCGAAACCCCGATAGGAGTAGACCCGAGAGGGAAACGGCCACGGTCTTGGAACATGGCCATATGAGTCAAGGGCTAGGCTCAGGAGGGTTAGCATGTAAAAGGGTCATCGGAGGTCGGGAATCCGAGAGGATAGTAAACCTCGACATCAGGAGTTGCGAAACTCCGAAATTGGAAGTCCCGAGATAACTGAAATGGAAGTTTCGGTCACCCGAAAAAAACATAGAGCTATACAGAACTCAGAAAACTTGTGAAGCTGAAATAATTTTCGTTCTTGTCGTATGAATTATGAATATTGTGGGATATTCATGAAGTTTAATGGCCTGACAATTTTGAATTGGATTGCACAGTGTGTGTTCCGAATACAACAGAGGCCAAAACTCCAGATAATCAACACCAAGTATGGAGTGGGGAAGAATGCCAATTA
>ML781962.1:464278-529977 GCA_009831015.1 Picea engelmannii | reverse complement strand
GTGTCCCCAAGGCCGAGCCCCGTTACAGATCATGTTACATGCAAAGAATTGTAAATATGTTCTATAGGCTGGTGAGCCAAGTTTTGTATAAGCTGTAGGCTTATGAGTTTTGTTAGGCCAGGGAGCCTAAGTGTTGAAGGCCAAGAGCCTGTTGATGTACTTGTATGTATGCAGGTCAATTAATAAAATATAAATACCGCTAGTGCAGACCGACCACGATGAAAGAGTGATGGGGGACTGAGCATCCATAGAATGGGCAAGGAACTAGGGGCTAAAAGGTGGAAAAGGGATGAGTGTTAAGCCTACTGGCTTAAGCCCGGGAAATAATATTTTAATATTATTTCCAAAAAAGAGACATGTGCATTTTTGTTTATCAAAGAAGGGAACGTGCAAAGGGGATGCACGCGGTGGTATGCATGCAGTTCCCAGGGTGACAAGTGTCAACCCTGGTGCATGCAAATATAAGCCTTGCACTGAACCTTGGGTGGGGGACGCTCCTCCATTCTGAACCGAACCTCTGTACGTGGAACCAGTACGTCCTCTGCCAGATTCATCTCTGAAACCGTTAGCCGTGTTTTGTCTGAGGAAAACCGTGTAATACCCTATCCAGAGCTATGTGTCTGTGTCTGTTCTAGGCAATCGTGAAATGCATTCCTGAACCAGAATTCCCAGTGCTAGACTCGATTGGAAGCATCCTGTGATTGTATGGGAAAATTGAGCTAGCCTGTGCATGAAGCCTTCTCCGAAATCATCACCGTGAGATCATCATGTGATTGTCGAGCCCGTTGTTGGAAGCATTTGTCTGTGTTTCCTGTGGATTGTTGTGACTGCATAGTACTGGACTGCGTGAGGCTTGTTGGACTGTGAGCGACTCCTCCAGGTGAGGGAGTGTGCAGAGGGAGAAGAGGACTCATGGAAGGAACCCTGTAGCTGCCCTAGAGCCCGGAGAATTCCGGTCTGGCCTGTTCCTGTAACCCAAGGTAAGGGAGACTGGCAACCGAAGGACTGTCTAGGTGACAGAGAAGGTGCACTCTCCTGGGGTGGAACAGGCATGTGGGGAATGAGGGTCTGTGGGCAGTGAGCGTGGGAGATTCCTGGGAGAGCTTCTTCCTGATGAATGTGTATGTATTATTTTCCCGTAACCTCAGCCTAGCCTAGGATTCCTTGCCTTGGGGTGGAGCTCGGTCCCAGCTCGGGGGTGACCTACTGTTGAGCTGATGAATAGTGTGGTCTAAGGCTGGGAGGTTCGTGGAAGGCCTACACTTGGTTGGTGATTTCTCCAGCCGATAAAAGATAAGTATTCTGAAATATGGTTTATCACATTTATACATGACTGTGCTGTTTTGTATCATGTTTTCCGCTGTGTAAATGAATTAACGATGAATGCTATGGAACATTTAATATAGCAGTGCCCATATATTTTTACTCTGAGTTTTAAGTGTGTTTAATTGTGTTTAAATGCATTTGCTTATAATTCCATGTAAGGAATGGGAAACTGACAGGTTGGGAAACCTAGGTAGTGAAGGGTACACTACATAGGTTGACTCTCTCTGTTATCCTATTTGACTGTGGATGGTATGTGTTGACGGGTCTAAATTCTCCCTTTGTCAACAACATGGGGTTTCCCTGGTAATAAGTCTCAATTAGACCTCTCACCATTTGGAATAGGGAACCCATCTAGATTCTGGCCCGACAACCATTTCTGGTTTTGGTTTTACCAATTGCAGCTGAGTCCACCGATGAAGGTGAGTGATGGATGGTTCTACAAACACAATATGTATATGAAGACTATGTAAATGTGTGTCTAATATATTTATAATCTATCCTATCATAGCTAGGAGTGAATTATCATAACAGAACGAGTTGTAATGAAACCTTTATTTAAAACCTTTGTTTCTTTCCATCTTTTGTTGATGCTTCACCCAAAAATTTATTATGCCATATGTGATATATAGGTCCTTATTTCATTCATTTATGAAGCAAAGACACATCAATATCATGAATTTATAAAACCTCCAAAACAACCAACTGATGTTCTAAGCACTCAGTATTGTTTTGACGCTGGAAGGGCCAAATTTCTTCCAAAGTGCATTTCAGAGCTAGTGCAAGACCAATAGGCATTGTGGTTATCCCATATGTTGCTAGACAACATTTTCACAATCAATATTTATTCATAAAATGAAGAAACACAAACTACACAAGTTGGTAATATGTACGCGATGAACGATACTGGTCACACTACGAGTTTGATTGCAAGTGCAATTTGGATTAGGTCAGGCATGGTAGGAAATCAGTGACCAAAAATCTAATTAGGAGTGGAGATATTAGTCATTGGAAACATTAGAATATTGTCTGATGATGAAACGAGGATTTGAGTTGGAGGATGACGAGATATTCCTAAAGACGAAGGTGAGCCTTGCTAACCATGCTCAAAATTGGCAAGATGAAGGATACGATTGTTGTCGATGTGCTCAGTGAAAAAAAAGGGTCAATATCCTTCTGTTGACGCATCAGGGATAGCGGGGGAGACTTATCAACAAGCATTGCATTAGAAAAGAAGAGGTGAGCCTTGTCGATATGCAGTGCAATGAAGATAAAGAGAGGGATGTTGTCGAAATGTAATGCATCGAAGAAAGTGAAAGGGAGTTAGCCAGTCAAAGGTGTGCATGTGGTGATGATTATCGCCCGAACATTACCAATTTGTTGGCATTGATCATGCGTACTTCATCGGTGAGAAAGACGTGTGTTATTTAATATTAGAAGAAACGTTTCAGCTCATTAGTCAAGATCAAAGGATGGTGGCCTATGTATATCCAAAGAAATCAATGACACATCAATGCGACGGTGGAAGGAGGATGTGTTTTCCAATATTCTATGTATCAATATAGGAAGAGGGAACTTGTTGAAGTGTGGATAGACAGGTCGTGGTGATATGAAAAGAAATTGGAAATGGTAAAGCGAGGAGAGTGAGAGAAAAACTTGGGATGAGTCGTTTACATGATAGAGAGAGAGCGAGGGTCCTAGTAGGAAGAATTGGAGGGCGGGTGCAATTTATTTTCTTGGAGAGATGTTAAGACAAGAAAATTGGGAGGTTATTATGCACACACAACAATATGTTGTGATAAAATTCATATTTGTTCCAAATCCTTTAAATAATTTTCTCCAAAAGTTTGAAGTAAACTTTGTATCTCTCTTTGAAACAAATTCCTTAGGTATTCCATGCAACCTAAGAATTTACCTCATGTAAATTTCTGCAATATTAGCTGATGTACCAATCATTTTTATGGGAACAAAATGAGAAACATTTGTTTATTTATCCACCACTACCATTATTGAATCATGTTGTCTTGCTATCCTGGGAAATTTAGTAATAAAAATCAATAGTTACCATTTCCCATTTATTCTATGGAATTAGAAATGGGTGTAGAAAACTCGTTGGGTGTCTATGCTCAACTTTCACTCTCTGACATTCCATATATCTGGAAATGTAATCAATGACATCCTTCTTCATTCCTAGAAAAAAGTATTGAATTCTTATTGTTGCAATTGTTTTTTGGTAACCAGGTTGTTCAACATATAGAACATTATGCATTTATTTTAATACTAATTTTTTGAGTTCTCTGAAACTAGGAACAAAAATTCCATTTTTATGCATAAGTACCCTATCTTCTTTCATCTTATATTATTTAAATTCCTGTTGTACATTTTCTGATGTAATATTTATTTTACATATAGGTAATGTTTTTCTATAACAACAACATCTAAAATTATACTATTTAAATTTGAACAATGCATACTAATGGTTGTAGCATGATTGAGATGTACTCTTCTGCTAAGTGCATCAACAAATTTATTTTCGTTTCCTTTGATATGCTTGATGTCAAAATTGTACTCACTTTAAAATTCCAACCATATTGTTTTCCTGGCATTTAAAGTTGGTTTCTCAAAAAGATATTTCAGACCACTATGGTCCATCTTTAATTCAAATTTCTTCCCCATTAAATAATGCCTCCACATATTCAATGCATAAACTATGGAAGACATCTCCAAATCATGTGTGGCATAAATTGTTTACGATTTTTGGACTCATAACTAAAGACATGTCCATTTTGAGTGAGGACTCCACCAAGTCCTTTGCATGCATCTGTGCATACCACAAAATTCTCATTTGGGTCAATAATTGATGCAGGGGCATCGTTGGCAATCGCGTGGAGAAAGACTTATCAACATCAAGGAATATATACGAGAGCTCAACGCTGGCAGTCACAACAGATATTTTGAAGTCCACTTTAACTCAGTGCCGAAATTAATCTTTGGGGCATGCCTGAAATTAGGCCGAGAAAATTTGGAGGCACGCTTGGATGATTACGAGTGAAATGGGAGACTCCACTACGGCTCTGGAATGCGACTGGTCTAGATAGTCGTTAGGTTAAGTTATAGAGTAGAAAAGTAGCTAGGAAAAAACCTAAGATCCCTCTGTGATAAATAGAGGTTTTGTACGTCCGAATGAGGCTAGTCGGTAGTTGGCTGGAATAGAGCTGTTAGGAGAAGAAAATAAGATAGAAGTTAGGAGAAGATTGTAGTAGTTTTTGTTGTTCATTTACAATTGTAACTATTTTCACTTATGAATATAATAGAGGAAAATTGACCCAATGCATGGTGTGGACATTGCTTGCAATTCTCTGTTACCGTGTTCTCATGAATGAATGAATCTCATTTTGAGTAGATGGAACTGTGAATGTTAGGATAAGTTTCAATTGTTTCTCTTCTGCGGAAGTAGTGCAAGGTGTGCACAAAGAATGGAAGGAGTGCATTGATGGAATTTGTTTCAGTTCCGAAGCTCAGAAGAGATAACATGAAACTTTCCCTTTGCAAGGAGTGCAAAGAGACTCGTGCAAGGAGTGCAAGATCATCCACAAGAACCCAAAACCTTGCGTAAGATCTGGTGAAAGGAGTGCACATATCTGAGATTCGATTAAGCGTCGAAGAGTCAGGAAAGAAGAACACCAGGAAGGTGAGAGGAATTTCTCTTTGAGAAATCCTTTGGGATATGAGTTATTGAAATCCATGAAATGTAAGGAGTGCGCGGGAAATCAAAGTCTTCACGAGACCAAGCTCAGGAGGAATAAAACTTTTCATAGGTGTTAAAGAGATCCAAGAATCAGAATCGTCGAAGTTGAAAAGGTCTGAGACCTTTGAACACCCATAAGATCTTCTAACTCTGAAGATAGCATAAGTGCAAGGAGGAAAGATCTCAGCCATTTGATCTGAACGTTAGAGAATCAGAATCATCCATTAGGAGGGATGCATGGTGAACGATCAATGTTTCGCTGATTCACATTATGAAGAAGTCAAAGGGAAGAATGTTAAGAATTCATGAAGCTCGAATATGCAACTTGATATGAGTCGTTGAATCCAGGAGAGATCTGGACCGTTGATTGTCTAGGGTGGAATATTAGCATTTCGAGGATCAAAGGACCAGAAGTGATAACTCTCTCAACTTCGTGAAACGTGAAATCCCGAAATCATCATGACCGTCAAATCTGAGGAGAGATCTGAACCATTGACCTAGAGTCATCACAATTTCGGCTATCGGGAGAATGAACGTAGAGGAACTCTGAGTTCGCAAAATGTGAAACGCAAACTTGATCGCAACCATCGATTAAGGGAATATCTGGAGCGTAAATCTTGGGTCATCGCGATTTCGGCTATCGAGTGAATGGAGGTAGCAGCACTCCCAGGGTCGTGAAACGTGAAATTGCGATGCGCCTTTCACTCAAGCACATGGTCGCTGCCAGTGGTCACAAGGGAGAAAGGGCTTAGCAGAGTGGAGCTAGCACCCATTTGGCGTTGAGGATCGAACAACGCTTGGGAGAGAAGACGTGGGTCTCAGATGACTTGCGTATTTGGGGAAAGGACCTTTATAAGTGGGTTTGGGGTCTAGAAGAGACCCAGAGAGTCAATCAGACTTAGTATCTTGATCGATCCTAGATCGGGAGGTCGCGCAACCCTTAGGATAGAAGGGGGGTCTGCATCAAGTGGTATCAGAGTCGAAGTTTTCTTGTAGATAGAAGGAAAAGTAGAGGAGAAAAAAGAACTCAAAGTGTACTCTGTGTGTGATAAACAGTAAACACAATGCCACCAAGGATATGAGTAGGAGCACCTTTAGCCAATTGATATGTATAAAGGGAGATGTGAGAACTTCATGCAAGATTATAGGTGATGGAGGCAGCACATAGGTGAGCACCCGATACTGGAGACATCAATGATGCAGAGAGTGAAGCAATAGAAGTCAAAGAAGCTGCAGGAGAGGATGTTGCCGAAGAACGCTTGTTGAGAGAAGTTGTTAGATTGGGAGGTAGAGCCAAGATAGAGGTCCCAATGTATGAAGGAAATTTAGATGTTGAAGAGCTATTGGATTGGATAATATCCATGGACAAACATTTCGACTATGAAGATGTCGATGAAGAGAGAAAGGTGAAACATGCTGTCACCCGGCTCAAAGGACATGAAACACTGTGGTGGGATGAATTGCAAGCTGAGAGGAGGAGCCAAGGCAAACAAAAGATAAAGAGTTGGGATAGAATGATAACCAAGTTGAAGTCTAAGTTTATGCCCAAGGATTATCAGATCAATCTGTTAAGGAAAATGCAGAACCTGAGACAAAAAGGGATGACAGTTAAGGAGTACACAGAGGAGTTCTATAGGATGAACATCAGAACTGAACAAAGAGAGAGAGATGAAGAAAAAGTTTCCAGGTATATAAATGGCCTGAGATATGAAATCCAAGATGAGCTCATCATGATGTAAGTTAGAACAATGGAGGATGCTTATCAGTTTGCGTTGAAGGTAGAGGAGAAGTTGGCCAAAAAGAAAAGCCAGTAAGGGAGAGGTAAGGGTCTCGTCCCAAACAAAATCAAGGGAGTTACCCATGAAAAGGCACATAGGTCTAAAGAAGAGACTGAGAAACCACACAATCACTTGGAAAGAGGAGAAAATTCCCAAGGAAGACAGGGTGGTGGAAAAAGTTCTTCAAGAGGAAGAGGAAGAAGAGGAGGAGGAGAAGTAAGATGATATGCTTGTGGAAAGACAGGGCACATGTCTTGGGAATGTCCCGAGAAAAATAAATAAGGAGGAGGTGAAGCTCACATTTCAAAAGCATAGAGAAGAGATGTTGAAGCAGAAGAAGCAGAGGATGGAAGATCCATGATGTTCAGGAAAGTTCTCTTAAAACCAGAGGCAGAAGTTGAAAGGTCGGTGTAGAGGAACAGTCTCTTCATAATATCTTGCAAGACTAAATATAGAGTATGCAAGGTGATAATTGACAGTGGGAGCACTGACAGCTTAATATCCATGGATATGGTGGAGAAATTGGAGCTAGATACAACTGCACGCCCGAAGCCATACAAAGTCTCGTGGTTGCAGAAAGGACACCAGGTAATTGTTACTAAACGATGTTTGGTTGAATTTAAGATAGGAGGATATAGAGATGAAATTATGTGTGATGTGATTCCCATGGATTTATGCCATATTTTGTTGGGAAGACCATGGCAGTTTGACAGGAATGTCATTCACGATGGGAGGAAAAATACATACACATTAGAGAAAAATGGTAGGACACACATGTTGTTGCCAATAGAGGAGAAGAAGGTGAAAGAGGAGGCCAACACAAGCATACTTCTCATGAGTGGGAAGGAAATCTTGAAATAATTCAAGGAAGAACAAGAGATGCAGTTTGTTTTGGTGAGGAAACCCAGAGTTATCCTTACAAGTACTTCAATGGATGATTTTCCTGAAGAAGTTCAGGAATTGTTGGATAATTTTGCTGACATAGTGGTGGATGAGCTGCCAAACTCATTTCCACCCATTAGAAGTATCAGTCACCATATCGAATTGATACCATGAGAAAGTCTACCAAACAAAGCATCATACAAATTGACACCTCAAGAGAACGAGGAAGTGAAGAACCAAGTCCAGGAATTGTTAGACAAGAGTTTGGTCAGAGAGAGATTGAGTCCATGTGCAGTACCAACTATGTTGAGTCCAAAGAAGGATGGAGGATGGAGAATGTGTACAGACTCAAGAGCCATTAAGAAGATCACCATCAGGTATAGATTTCCTTTACCAAGAATGGATGATTTAATCGACTCTATAAGTGGAGAAAACTTATTTTCTAAGATAGATTTGAAAAGTAGATATCACCAGATAAGAATGAGAGAAGGTGATGAGTGGAAGATATACTTTAAGACAAATGAAGGTTTGTATGAATGGCTTGTTATGCCATTTGGATTAACAAATTCCCTGAGTACTTTCATGAGGTTGATGAATGAAATGCTGAAATATTTCATTGGAAGGTTTGTAGTTGTATATCTGGACGATATATTGATCTTTAGTAAGACTAAAGAGGAGCATTTGAGACACCTGACACTAGTGATGATGAGACTACAACAAGATAAGTTGTCGATAAATATGAAGAATTCCTATTTTATGAAGAAAAAACTCATTTACTTGGGTTTTGTGATCTCTTCAAATGAACTGAAGATGGATCCAAAAAAGGTGAAAGCAATCAAAGAATGGCCATCACCAAGGAGCATGTTCGAGTTAAGGAGCTTCCATGGATTAACAAGATTCTATAGGAAGTTCATTAGAGACTTCAGTGGAATTTGTGTTCCAATGATGGACACAGTGAAGAAGAAGCACAAGTATTTTAAATGGAGAGAGGAAGCCAAGAGGAGATTCAATATACTGAAGGAGAAAATAACAGAATGACCAATTTTGGTCTTACCGAATTTTGAGAATACATTTCAGGTGAGATGTGATGCAAGTGGAGTTGCAATAGGAGTAGTTTTGAGTCAAGATAATAGAACTGTTTCCTATTTCAGTGAGAAGTTGAATTAGACCAAGAGAAAATACTCCATGTATGATAAGGAATTTTATGCCATAATTCAAGCCTTGAAGAAATGGATACATTACCTTGTCCCACAGGAATTTGTCTTATATAGCGATAATCAGGCTTTACAATTCATAACCAGGTAGGAAAAATTGAATCAAAGGCATGCAAAATGGTCTGAGTTTATGTAGAATTTTACTTTTTTCATAAAACATATTGCTGGGAATGCTAACAAAGTTGTTGATAAATTAAGCAGGAGATGTTTGATTCTGCAGGAATTTCAGGTGAAGACTTTGGGGTTTTAACACCATAAGGACATGTATTGTGATGATACAAATTTCAAGGAAGCATATGAAGCATGGGAAAACCTTGTGCTGAGAGACGGAAGCTAGTGGACATAACATATGATTCAAGAGGGATTGTTGTTCAAAGGTAATCAGTTGTGTATACTGAAATGCTCAATGAGGGATAACCTTTTGAAGGAAAAACATAGTGGAGGATTGGTTGGACATTTTAGCCATGATAAAACGTTTGCGCAGTTGAGCAGTTCATACTATTGGCTAGGTATGAGGACATAAGTGATAAAGTTCTTAAATAGATGTAGAAGTTGCCAACATGCAAAAGGAAAAAGAAAGAACACTGGATTGTATCAACCATTGCCAATACCAGAGAGGCCTTGGGATGCAATAAGCATGGATTTTGCATTGGGATTGCCAATAACACAAAGAGGATTTGATTCCATATTTGTGGTTGTGGATAGATTTTCAAAGATGGCACATTTTATCCCATGCCATAAGACCAGTGATGCAACACATGTTGCAAATATTTTCTTTAAGGAAGTTGTGAGACTTCACGACCTACCTAGAAGCATTGTCTCAGACAAAGACACAAAATTTGTTGGTCACTTTTGGAGAAAATTGTGGAAGAAGTTGGGGACATATTTGTCCTTCAACTCATCCTATCACCCTCAAAAATATGGACATACTGAGGTGGTAAACAGAAGCTTGGGAAACCTATTGAGGAGTCTGGTCACTAAACACCATAATCAATGGGATCAGATTCTACTGCAAGCAGAATTCGCATACAATGACTCACCAAACATGAGCATTGGAAAGAGCCCATTCCAAATATTGTATGGAATGCAACCCAGGGGAGTGTCTGAGTTGAGAGACTAGGAACAGAGTGAGATCAGGAGCGCTGGAGAAGAATATTTTGCTGTAGAAATGCAGAGGCTCCATGGCCAGATCAGAGGACAGTTGTAGAGTTCTAACCAGGAGTACAAGCACAGAGCTGATCAACATCGCAGAGAAATTCAATTTGAAGTAGGAGATCAGGTTTTGGCACATCTTAGGAAAGAGAGGTTCCCTAGGGGAACATATAACAAATTAAATATGAAGAATATAGGACCATGTAAGATCTTGTGGAATTTTGATGAAAACACCTATGAGATTGAGTTGCTAGATGGTCTGGGCATATCAAACATTTTCAATGTTTCAGACCTGTATCCTTACAGGAAATATGACACTGAGGGATCAGAAGATCAAGAGAAGATACAGTGGGAGAAACAAATGCCAGTAGCAGAGAAGCCACAAATGGAGAAGATTGTGGATCAGAGGATTAGTAAAAAGACCAGGAGGAAAACCTATTTTGAATATCTGGTCAAGTGGAAGGGACACCCAATAGTAGATGCCAGTTGGGGAAATGAATTTTCTATATAGAAGCATGGAAGGTCAGTGCAGGAGCTCATGGACAAGAGTCCATGAATTGTTGTCAAGGGGAGTATCATGTAGGAGCATCGTTGGCAATCACGTGGAGCAAGACTTATCAACGTCAAGGAATCTTTATGGGAGATCAACTCTGGTAGTCACAACAGATATTTTGAAGTATTCTTTAACTCAACGTCGGAATTAATCTTTGGGGCACACTTGAAATTAGGACAGGAGAAGAATAGAGTTGTTAGGAGAAGAAAATAAGATAGAAATTAGGAGAAGATTTCAATAGTTTTTGTTGTTCATTTATAGTTGTAACTATTTTCACTTATGAATATAATAGAGGAAAATTGACCCAATGCATGGTGTGGACATTGCTTGTAATTCTTTGTTACTTTTTTCTCATGAATGACTGAATCTCATTTTGAGTAGATGGAACTGTGAATGTTAGGATATGTTTCAATTGTTTCTCTTCTGCGGAAGTAGTGCAAGGTGTGCATACAGAACGCAAGGAGTGCATTGACGAAATCTATTTCAGTTTCGAAGCTCAGAAGAGATAACACAAAACTTTCCCTTTGCAAGGAGTGCACGGTCAACCATAAGAACCCAAAACCTTGCGTAAGATCTGGTGCAAGGAGTGCACAGATCCGAGATTTGATTAAGCATTGAAGAGTCAGGAAAGGAGAATGTGAGGAAGGCAAGAGGAATTTATCTTCAAGAAATCCTTTAGGATTTGAGTTATCGAAATCCTTGAAACGCAAGGAGTGTGTGGGAAATCGAAGTCTTCACAAGACCAAGCTCAGGAGGAGTAATACTTTTCATAGGTGTTAAAGAGATCCAAGAATTAGACTCATCGAAGGTGAAAAGGTCCGAGACCTTTGAACACCCAGAAGATATTCTAACTCTGAAGATAGCGTAAGTGCAAGGAGGAAGCATCTCATCTGTTCGATCTGAACGTTAGAGAATTGGAACCGTCCATAAGGAGGGACGCATGGTGAACGATTAGCATTTCGTTGATTCACATTGTGAAGAAGTCAAAGGGAGAAATGATAAGAATTCACGAAGCCCGAATCCATGACTTAACCTGAGTCATTGGATCTAGGAGAGATTTGGACCGTTGATTGTCCAGGGTGGAATATCATCATTTCGAGGATCGGAGGACCGGAAGTGATAAGTCTCTTGACTTCGCGAAACGCAAAGTCCCAAAATCATCATGACTGTTAAATTTGAGGAGAGATTTGGACCATTGATCTAGAGTCATCGCAATTTCGGCTATCGGGAGAATGAAGGCAGGGGAACTCCGAAGTCATGAAACATGAAACGTTGACTTGACCGCATTCGTTGATCAAGGGAAGATCTGGACCGTAAATCTAGGGTCGTCGCAATTTTGACTATCGGATGAAAGGAGGTAGCAACACTCCCATGGTCGCGAAACGTGAAATCATGATGTTACTTTCACGTGAAATGTGGTTGCTGCCAGTGGTCACAAGGGAGAAAGGGCTTAGCAGAGAGGAGCTAGCACCTGTTTGGTGTTTAGGTTTGAACAATGCTTGGGAGAGAAGCTGCGGGTCTTAGACGACTTGCATATTTGGGGAAAGGACTTGTGTAAGTGGGTTTGGGGTCTAGAAGAGACCTGAAGAGTTAATCAGACTCAGTATCATGATCGATCCTAGATCGGGAGGTCACACAGCCCTTAGGAGAGAAGGGGGGTCTGCATCAATAATCTTCAAAATAAGTGCACTAGTAAGTAACTCTTTCAACAAATTAATTTTTTTTTTTGCACTTTTTTGTCCATTCAAACTTAATTCCCTTATTTTGTAAAGAGGTAATGGGGTGAACCATTTTAGAGAATCCTTCTATAAATATTCTGTAGTATTTGGCTAATCCCATCAAAGATCTAACTTATGAAACAATCCTCGATGCTATCCATACTCTAATAGCTTTAGTATTATCTAGATGTATTTCTATACATTCGTCTAAAATAATGTACCCCAAATAATGGATGTTCTCTTGGTAAAAGGAACACTTTCTTAGCTTGGCATACAACTGATGCTCCCTCAACACTTGTTAGCACCAATTTCAAATTATTCTCTTGTTCTTCTTCTGACTTGGAATAGATAAGTATGTCATACAAGAACACAATGACAAACTTATCTATATAATTTATGAATATGCCATTCATTAAGAACATACAAACAACTGGTGTATTGGTTAGTCCAAATACCTCCACTGCAAATTCATAATTCCCATACTTGGTTCTAAAAGTTGTCTTACTGATGCCTTTTTCCTTGATTCTCACCTGGTGATATCCTGATCTCAACTTTATCTTCGATAATATCTTTTCTCCTCTTAATTGATAAAATAAGTCATCAATTCTTGGTAGAGGGTATTTTTTCTTCATAGTGTCTTTATTCAGTTGTTGAAAGTCAATACATATGCTCTGTGTTCCATCTTTCTTTTTGACAAAGAGTACTAGTGATCCCCAAGGTGAAACACTTGGGTGTATGTACCCTTTCTTCAACAATTCTTCTAGTTGCATTTGTAATTCTTTTAATTCTAGAGTATTCATTCTATAAGGAGTTTATGACACTAGGGACGCTCGTAGTACTATATCAATAGAAAATTTTATATCCCTCTTTAGTGGTAATCTTGGTATTTCTTGGAATACATCCTCAAACTCTTGCAATAATGAAAAATGTTCAAGACTTGGACCTTTGGTATTTTATGGCTCTTTCACATGATTTTCATACAATTGAAATCCTTTCTTTAAACATTTTTTCAATTGTAAGGCTGAAATCTCCCTCATCGAAATGGGTCTTGGAATTCCTTTCACAATGCTCTATTTTTCTTCTTCATCAAGACATGTGAATGTCTTGTTATGAAAATATAGGACATCATGATGTTTTTCCAACCAATCCATTCCAATTAGGATGTCATAAGATCCTAATGGTACGATAATAAGATTAATATTAGTACTCACTTCATTTATATTTATTGGAAAATCTTTGATAGTCTCATTGATCCTTCTTTTGGTTCTACCGGCTAGCTGAACCAAACATGAGTTTTCAATATTAATTTTCTCCACATGAAATATGTCCACTATTTTAGGATCAATGCAACTATGGATTGGTCCTAAATTAATTAAAATAACAACATGCTAATTAATGATCTTACCTTCCACCTCAATCATATGAGATTAGTGTTATGCTTTTAGATATTCCAAAGATGCATATATTCTTAGAATATTTCTACCTATATCTCCTACTGTAGTAGCCTCTTTGATGTTGTGCAATGTCCTCATATTATCTTCTTTTTTAGGGAATTCCTTGTAAATTGATCTTCTTTACATCCCCAACATTTGATAGGTGGTATTACCATTTTCCCCAAGGAGTCTTCTCTCTTGGATTCATTCTTAGCAGGATGATCTTGTTGACTTGTACTATGAATGTTTATGTTGAAAGGAGGTTTTAATCCCTTCCTTCTCTGATCAAATTTATCCTTCAAAAAAATATGCAAATATGTTCTTCCCTTTCCTTTCCCATATAGACACTTATCATTTCTAATGGTCTTTTTCAAATTTATGGGATCATCATATTGAATCTTATCTTTATAGAAAGATGGAAGTCCACTCAGAAACATGTTGGTTGTGGAGCCTGATTATCTTCCATATTCAGAGGTATTTATTTTTAGCCATGTTTATACCCCATGAAGACTTTACACCCTAGAATAATGTACACTCCTCCATGTAGGGGAGTGCAGGGGGGGTTACCCCCCTGCGGGGTCTGGGGGGTCCATCCTCCCGGCTGGGGGGTTCGGGGGCTAGCGAGCCCCCGATGAGGGTTTGGGGGACAACGTTCCCCGATGGAGGTTTGGGGGTGAATCCCCTGAAGGAAAAATTTCCTTGTAAATTTATATTGTAATTTAATAGTAAATCTGGACTGTTCATTATAAGGTTGCAGATATGACAATAGAATTTATGTTAGGGTTTTTTTCCCTAGAAGGAAACCCTATTTTATGAGGGAAATGTATTGCGGCTATGTATCATTGTGAATATTGTATTCTGAGAGAGGATATTGTCAAATAAAGAAGAGGATGTTATTGTGGGTGTGTTGTAGGTTGTATCCCTTCCTTTGCTGGATAATAATAAAGGAAGGAATTGGAAATTTCTTTGGTGGATGCAACCCACACTAGTTGAACCATGTATATCTATGTCTTTATTGTATTGTGTATCTTCTGTGTTTTATTTCCACATTTGTTTTATTTTACTGCTACGCGATCCCGTTTTTCTAAAAAAACCTCTATATCTTCACCTTTTAATCATTGATAAACCCCACATACTTCAACAATCCCAAGAACTTATTTTCATATTCTAGAATGGTCATGCTCCCCAACCCGAGTTCAAAGAACTCCTTCTTGTCATAATAGTGCTCTGAAATATGTTGCTGAAAATATTTCTTGAACTGCTTCCAAGTGATCATACTCTCATTAATGTGTTCAACTTGCTTCGAATGATCCCACCACATAGCATATTTTCCATGCAAATGGCACACGAAAATCATGCCTTATAAATTAGATGAGTAGTTTTGCAACTGATAATACTTCTCGATTCTAGGAAACCAAGCTTCAACATCATCTTCCTATTCTCTTTCACCATCAAAGGATGGTGGCTTAAGCTTCCTAAGGTCTCCTTGCAAACTGTCCAACTCATATCTTTGTCTTTGATGGCTAACAAGAGACACTTTTGGACTGCTTCTTAACTCTTTAGATGTAGAAAAATTCCTCATTGAGTAAGGAGGTGATTGATGTCTATGAGTTCTACTAGTAGTTCTTGAGTGACTAGGTCTTCTGTAATTATCCCTTCTTTCATGATGTCTTCCTTCTTTCTCATCTCTTGAGCTCGATTCATTCTTCACTTGCTTCTGCAAGTGATTTAAACATTGCATCATTTGAGCATTTACTTTATTATGGTTCTCATGTTCTCTCATTATATCCTCATTCTCATATCTATAACTCTTCACTTTGATTATGATACTTCTCATAGTCTCTACACATTCCACTGGATCCACTATGATCCTATGTCCATTAGATTATGTTTCAACATTACCCACACTAATATTTTGTCCTTTGTATTCTCTCTCATGATTGTGGGCTCCATGTGCATCTTCCATGACTCCGATATGAAATCTTGGTCTTGAATTGACCTTATACTCTAATTCTGAAAAATATGCAAGTAACCATTTTTCTTATATATATATATATATATATATTATAGAATTTTTGTCAATTAATGCTAGAATTCCTTTTTCTTCTCAATTCATGAAGAATTATATCATAATTCTCCAAATTATAATAACTATAGGTTATTTTTATTAGCATCATCTTTCCAATGACTATTATTATGCCCAAATATTATCTCTAAGATGAAAGTTATGGCTTCCTGAAAAAGCCATTTTTGCTCCATTTGTACATTTTCTTCACTAGTGCAATTTTACTAGAAGGGCAACTTCTGTTAATTGCAAAATAAAATCCATAAAGAACCAAGAAAATATCTTTATCAAGAATTGATATGACCCATGATCATGAATACAAAACAACCTTCATATTTTCCATATGTTTTTTCAGTAAGATTCTACAACAATATGGAATTTTCAACTTTGTCCTTTTTACAAATATTCCATATTTAGAAATTTTAGCAAAATTGGATATCTCTCAATCTTTGCACTTCTAGAAAAACTTAAATAAAACAAAGTTGTCTATATTGATGAGTATTACAAATGTTGAATAAATAAAATATTCCAATTTTGAGATCTAGCATCACTTTTCATCCTCTGAAAATACAAAAAATCCCCCAAAAGTGGTATGGAATAATGGATGTTGGCCTATTTCAACATATCCTTTCCCAAATACTTAGAGTTTCTCCAATTCCTTCACTGGGTATTTTCATGTTTATTTTTTTTACTCTCTCCAAAATTTTCATCTTAATTGGGATCTCAGTCACTGAATGAGACCTAGATCTTTAAAAGCCATTGTTTTGAAATTTATCACAAATTTAAGTAGAAATGGCCAGCGTCCCTCTCTAGCACTTTTGTATATATCCTCTCTTTGGGAAAAAACCCATAAATTTTTATCTCTATCTGATTTATTTTAATACCCTTTATTTCCCTAGTTTGTAATTAATCATGATTTTCCATGCCATGGCATACTTAACATTGTAATTGTATTTCATTTGATTGAAAATGCTAACCAACTGATTATGGGTTGAGGCCTTAAAAGTGTTGGCCATGATACCATTAGAGGAAAGAGTGAGGATACATAGAGAGGGGATTCATAATTCCAAGATGACCCAAGCCTCCTTGATGAAACACTTAATATGGAAATAATAAGTTAGTTTCTTGGTCCTAGGACACAATAGTTAATGAGGGAAGATTGGTAGTTGAACAACCAACCACCCTCAATAAATGGAAGTATGGGGGGGGGAATGGTTAGGACAAGAGAGATATCATCCCGAGGTACAACAAAGTACCCATTTTGTAGTCCCCGGTTTGACCCCACAGTGTTCTTCTGATAGAAGGAACAAGACATGTCAATAACGTTCCTGTGTGGGGGGGGAAGGCATGCAAGAGGGGGACATGAAGATATGAAAGGAGAGAGATAATTAAAGGGTATTTCATACATGGTTAGAGATAAATAAAGAGGGGAGTGATCCCACAAATGGGTAGGGAGAGATGCGAGTCTTAGATCAAGAGTTTGGTTGTAGGACTAGTCCGAAAGTCTAGGTACCCAACCTAAGTAGAGAGGCCATGATATTGATGTTGGGAGAGAATATGATAAACCTCGAAGAGGTCTAGCTTAGGTGGGTATGAGGAAATAATTACCAAGAGTGGTGTGAAGGAGAGTAACCTTCACATACCAAACTCCCTGAGAACCTGAGAGAGATTCCCTGGTGGTATCGTGGCTTGGCATAGGGGTGGCCTGTTGCTGAAGTGACTGAGCACACAGAGCCTATGGTTAGGTGGAAAGGAGAACACACATAGTCAGTTGGTTGGTTATACTTTGAAAAACAGATAATAATTTGTATACTCTATTTAAGTTGGATCAAAACCCAGTGATCTATGTATATATTTGTGATGTAAAATATGCATGCCTCGTTAATGGTGTTAATGTTTAATCCTTTGACAAGTTCTTGGATTTGAAGTAAAAGGGAAAATGTATAGAGGATTGCATCTTGCATTTGTACTGAGGTATGGATATTCCTGTTGAAATATTGAATTCTTGTGTTTTGTAAGTCTTTGTGCTTGAAACATTAATGAAGTTGCACATATAAGTGCACAATGAGTATGAGCACTCTCTACTTATTTATATTAAAGAATATAAACTCGATCTTATGATCCCAAGGACATAGTTATATGTATATGGTGGTAGAAGGATTTCCTCAGTAGGTGGACCAAATCTGTAAGGTACAGGTGAGGGGTCTATGAGGAAGGGAGTGTTGTGTGCTTCCTCCTCAAAGGGACGATACCTTAACCATAACAGTGGTGTTATCACTGAAATTTCATCTGCAACATTGCATGCAAATGGTTACAAGAATACAACACTCCAAACACTTATTATTTCACCTACAACACCAAAAATACATTTGCAAAGGGAAAAAAACTATTCAACTGGTCAAAAAATTAACATGCACTAAAACACTAAAGGAAGTGCGTGCATAGTGCGTAGGACAAAGAAGCTCTTAGAGAGCACATTCTGCATATGCGTGACTGTGTACGAGAAAATTTGCGCACTCCTATGAATGATGCATTTATGGTTCTTTTCGTCCCCTCACCCACTTTTGGACTAGCTCCCAACTTGATTTCACCCTCAAATCTGAGTTGAATTTGAATAGGGGGCTGGTCAAAGATCTAAGGGTGCCCTAAAGGGCCCCTTGTTTACACTAAAGAAAAGTTGGATATTGCCTCAAAGACATGCAATAAAAGGAGGTCATGGGTGCACTAATAATTTAAGAATCTCATTGTATTGTTATGCTGCCTCTATCCTCCCTCAAGAAACCTCTTTTCTTCTTGGAGCATTCTAGCAACATCTCAATAAGCTATTCACCTCACCTCTTGAGGGAATAGGCTTAGATTTCTTCACCATTTTCTTTCTAGTTTATAATTGTAAGAAGAGCTCTCAAAAAGGGAATTCAAGAGCCCTCCCAAGAAGGAAGAGGGGATCCATCAATCCTCCTTTCTCTACGGTGTTTTCCA
Organism: Picea engelmannii; assembly: GCA_009831015.1. Taxonomy (NCBI): domain Eukaryota; kingdom Viridiplantae; phylum Streptophyta; class Pinopsida; order Pinales; family Pinaceae; genus Picea; species Picea engelmannii. Next base: position 511,132 of record ML781962.1, on the reverse strand, counting down.
AATGATATATTTATCCATTGGTGGCATAATCATTAGTCATTTGGTTGATTAATTTTGGTTCACATTTCCTCATTCATTTTAGTATTGTTTCTTTAGTTATTTCTTTAGTTGTTTATAGCTTAGTTGTTTGTTTATTTCATGTGATTGAATTGTTTAATTAATACACTAATCTCTGTCTTGTTTAGCAGGCCCAACTAGACTTGTAAGTTCCCTTATTGTGCTCATTCAAGTGGCGAAAATGACACAACAGATTGGGAACCATACTAGGGATAAGGTATCAATTTCCTCCCTATTTGGGTTGTTTGAGCACTTAGTTTTGACCCATTTACCTTGTAGGGATCATAACCAGCCTAGCCTTACCTATCAAGAGCTAAGTTTACAATTGGAGGAGGATAATTCCACATCCCCCCCCGACGCGTATCAGAACGTGTGTGGATGTTCGAGCCCACAAATGCGCATTCTGATCATTGTGCGCCAACAAAACCTCGTTTATCTACGCATTCTACGCACAGTGCACCAAAAGGTCTTCATTTCTCTGCAAATTATGTGCCCACTGGGCCTCTGTCTGAGCTGTAACCCGCACATTTTTCAAGAGTTTACAATAAGAGTTATTGTGATGTTTTGAAGGCCCCTAACCTTCAAAATGTTGCTTTTATTCCATTTATAAAAGCACAACACTTAGGTTCCCTTCCCACATGAAGGGTTAGTCAAAACATAAGCACTTAGGGGGTTAAAATGAACCATATTTCTCCTCTTTTGCTTTGAGTTTCCACATGGATGGCTTGGTTTGATTGTAAAAGTTAAGTGGAGATTCTTTACTATCACATATAAAAACACTTGCATTGGGACCAAAAATCAAAATTTGATCATTGAGTATGCTCTTCTCTCACACCATAGAGCGATCTTTAGAATTAGAAAAGTGATTAAGGGGACATTTCATCTCCCTTAACAAAATATTTAGGAGAGGAAAAATCCCCCCTAGGGCTCCTCTTAGTTTCTTTTCAAAACATATTAAATTTGTAAGGGCCCATAACATGCCCACATGTTGCAAAGTTAGGATAGTTTTGAAGCTACTTTCTTAGTTTACATCACTAGGGGAGTTTAAAGATTATAGTAAGGGGCCCATACATGCCCACATGCTTGCAATCTAGGATATTTTTTTGAAATATTTTTTAGATTAAATCACATTAGGGAGTTTAAAGGATTGGTAAGGACCCATATGTCCACATGCTAGTTCTTTAGGGACTTTAAAAATTGCACAAGGTTGTACCAATGGCATCTAGTACGATACGTAATCAAGATTTGGAAGGACCACAGATAGTCCACATGTTGCAAGGTTACACCTAAATTATTAAAATTTGGCACATTTTATCACTTGCTCACACACAAAGTCACTCCTCACTCACATAATTTCATCTCGAATTGTGGAGGTTGAAGTAAGTTTCCTCCAAAAGGATTCTGAAACATCCCACTATTTCTTGAAGAAATTATCCACACCCACTTAATTCAAATGAGGTTGGTTCATACCCCCAATCTCTCAAACAACCACATCTAAATTTTTTCTAAAAAATCACTAAGTTTTCCTCCATAGGAGGTGCCAAAATAATTTTTTTAGCCTAGGTAGGATCTCTGGGGTAGGCATCCAAATAACCCCCCATTATCTGGTTCTCACATATTCAAACATTAGAAGTTGACAAATAGGGAACTTTAAAATCCTCCAAGTCAAGTGTTCCTAACACCATAAGGTAGGGAGATACCCCTGAAGGTTTGAAGGCCGAGGTCCATTTGTTCTGTGCATCCCCCCTTGAGTCACCCAACTCTTGGAAGGGATCCAACCTGTGACCCATTTCTGAGGCCAAAAATCTAAATGTTGCACTTTGACCAAGGTACCTAGTGGCCAAATTTTAGGACATCTACCCAGGTGGATATTGTGGGCTTTAATTGCACCTTGATCAGATTTTGTGTGGATATTGGGAAATATCACCATCTCTTTTGGGATATGCACCCTCTACCACTCATTATAACTGATTGCTTCATCCTTCACTAGTTCCTCTTCCAGTGGCTTCAGAAAGAACTGTTGAATACTATTGGAAGGTCCAGTGCTATTTGAGAGGAAGGACGTTACGTATTTTTAGGACATGAGCATTTGTTTTATTTATTTTCCCTTGCGGAAAAAATCCACCTACCCACATGTATGCTCCTTTTCAACTGATTTATGTATGATGATCATTTGATTACATGAGTTTGTGAGATATATAGTGAAATTCCAAAAAAATACAAGTCTCTTGTTCATTTATTTCTCTCATCACCATTTGCACACATGCACTTCGCTAGTCGGACATCATAGGGGACCCACATAATCCCCGTCGCTCCAGACGCTTGAAAAATCTCCCTCCTATCCTAGGAGGAGTTCCTAGTCTCGCCAACTCATTGTCTCAACCATATCACACCCCTATGAATGCTACTATTTTGGGATCAACTTTTCTTGGTTCCACTTTAATTGGGTCCAATTCCCAAGGCCAATCGTCCACTAGCTCTCCTTTACAAGGAAGAAGGGGGCAAACCTCCTCACAAAGAAGAAGTACAACTATGGCTAGAACTAATTGTTGGACATATTGTCATTGATGTCAATAGTCGATGTGATGATTTGTTGTTATAATGAATTATCATTGTGATTTACCAGAGATGAGATTCTCATTGATGTCAACAGTATATCAGTTAGCAAAAGATGTTAAACAGTATGAAAAGATCGAAAGCGTAATCTCAGGAGGAGGAGTGAACAATATGCAGAGATCAAAGCTCAGAATAAAAAATGTAAGCTCACGAGGCTTAGAAAATGCAAAGATAGGATGAAGAAATTCGTGATTATTGTTGATCATGATAGGATCAACAATGATCCTATGATAAAATCTTGGAGGGTTAGCAAATGCAAAGATCAAAGCTCGAAAGGAAAAGTGTAAGCTCAGGGTGCAGAGCCTCAGCAACCATCCGATCAAAGTGAAGAAGCCTTAGTAGCAGTCCGATCAAGAGATTGACCATGTTGATCATCTAAATATTACGAATGTCGGTCATATGAGTGACCATGGGCTTAATTATCATTGGAGGATCGTGACTGCTAGATCTGCAAGCCAGATCAACGACAGGGATAGATTGCAGAGATCGGAAGGAGAATTAAAAAAATCGCTAGGTCCAATCCCAAAATTGGTCTAGATTGTCATATCTCATAGACTTGTATATCGACGAATGTGGTTTCTCCAACAAGTGATCAAATTAAGTCGGATTGAGTTGTGACCATCGGATGTGCAATCGTGAGATCAATGACAGGGATAGATTATGGATATTGAAAGGAGAATTAAACATCATGCTATTTCGAATCCCACAATTAGTCAGGATAGTCAGATCTTATAGCTTCAAAGATCGACAACTATGGCTGACTCACCAACAATTCACAACTTCAAATTACGGAGTTTGGGTGATGAGTTAAATCACTCGCAAGTTGTGGTTCTGCAATCGTCCTTGATTGTTGATCTTATTCGAGAGTCTTCAAGACCATTGGATCACATTTTAAGGTGGAAGGATAGGTTAAGAAAGGTAAAAGGGATGAGAGTTTGATTATCCGAATACCCATCAACCGTCGAATCATTTTTGAGTGGAAGGATAGGATAAGCGAGGTAAGATTTGATATCTCATTTATGTGGATTTCTGTCAGTCGTTGGATCATTCTAAGTGGAAGGACATGATAAGCTGGAAGATTTGCATCATAGATAGATCAAGCCATCGATATAGGATCATGATTGAAGAACAACATTTAGTTCAGGTCCAAAGATGAAAGGAGGTTACTGTTCGAGGAATCTCACTTCGAAAGTATTGGGAACTTGAAAGTTGAATTACTTGAATCTCGAAATCTGAAATGAATAAGGACCATCAGATCTGGAGGATATACGATGACCTTTGGATCAAGGTTGTTGGTCAATAGACCACGTCAGCAGGGACACATGGAAGACCACGTTAGAATACCACGTCAAAAGACCATGTCTACAAGGACATGTGGAAGACCATGTCTTCAAGAACATGTGGAAGACCACGTCTACAAGGACATGTGGCAGACCAGGACATCAAAAGACATGTGGCAGACCATGTCAACAAACCACGTCAGCAAATACACATGGAATAATCAGATGATGACAAGTGTCAAGAGGAAATTATCTCGTGCCATGTCAACAAGTGACGTAAGAAAGTTACATCACTCCGGGAGAATTGCTTCGGGAGTTTCACCACCAAGAAATGTCAAAAGTCATGAAGTCCTAAAGGATGAAGTTCTGAAGTCACCCTCAACCGTCGATATGAGATACCCTTCAGATACTATCTTGACCATTAGATCAAGGAGATGAACATGTGCCACATGAGTAGATCCATGTCAGCAAGACTACGTCAGCAAGGACACATGGTGCAATCAGACAATGACAAGTGTCAAGTTGAATCGACATTTTAGGTACGTGAAAATCATGATTAAGAGTGACATGTGGTAGCTACTCAACTCGTGACATTTCATCAAGTGACATAAGTAAGTTATGCCACTATGGGAGTTTTTATTTAGGAGTTTTACCACTAGCACTTGCCCAAAGTCCCGAAGACCCAAATGACGAAGTCCCAAAGTGGACATGAGACGTTCGATCTGAAGATCACTTTAGGAGCATTCTCGACCATCTATCTACTACCATGGAAGGATAGTGTAAGTGGAAGTATTAACCAATAGCAAGAAATCTCCACCACTTATGACTTACTCATCAGGTGATCACTCCGAAGGAAAGAAGGGGTTGATATTTGAAATCTCTGAAGTCCGGAGACCTGAAGGAGATCTCGACTGTCGATATGATGTCGGGTTTACTCTCAACCATTGATCAAAATATAGTGGAATGATAGCATAAGAATAATAGCTGAAGTCCAGAAGTAAATGGTGTCCATCGATCTCATTGCTTGATTAAGTCCTGGTGATTGGATTAATAAATGAAGTATAGGTCCAAGGATCGAATGTGACCATTGATTTGGTTCCACGAAGTAAATGAGAACTGTCTGATCTATTCAGAGAAATACACTCCAGGAGATTTGACATGTTGCAAGTCTCGAAGTCCCGACAATTGTCCATATCATCGAGATATTCAATCATGACCGTCGAATTGATAAGAACTCATGCACTCGTCTCACCTAACGTCTGAATAACGCTGGTGGTCATATGGTAAAGAGATTTAAAGGGAAGAATGCAATGCATTGATTAAATTGATAAGCTCGTGGTTCTACACCTATGATCATATGAACCTGGTTTGAAGGAAGCGTCAATTCCTATTATCACAGAGACGAAGGAAATCGATCCATGCTTGTGATCGATTTATGAAAGTAAAAGGGGATGCCAGGTTTAGCATTGAAGACCCGGAATGATGTTCTCCGGTGGTCCCAAAAGTCGTCGTAAATAAACAAGTTAGTTATAACTTGTTGCACAAGTCAGCTCAATAACTTAAACAAGTTTTGAACATAAGAATCTATAAATACAACCATGATTGGTTCACTAGATAGTGTGATTGGGAGTGTAGACAGGCTTGTGGAAAAGAGAGGCTCACTGAGAAAGAGCGACCTGCAAATAAAAATGAAGGGGATATGGACCTGAGGTCCATGCGAATATCTGAGTAAAGACGAAGTGAAGAAGGCATGAATATCAGAGGAAAGACGAAGTGAAGAAGATGCAAATTTCAGATAGAAGATGAAGTGCAATGATGAGTGTTGATTGTATACCTCTGATCATGAAACACAATTGACTCAATAATGGATCACTGCAACTAGAGTTGAATTACTGTATGAACTCTAGTTGGATAGGCTACATTCTATTAGCAAGATGGGTCTTGCTTGAGAGTTGGTGCTCTCTGAGGAGTTGGTGCTCCTTACTCCAGTTGGTTCTGAAACAAAATAGTTGGTGCTGGGAAAATCCTTATTATTATATTCACATATATTCATATAAATTATATACAAACATCTGGTATCTTCTGTTTCCATTTTGATTATGATCTGATTGTTCTTAATCTGTTCAAATATGTTTTAACTGCTAACTTGTAAGAAGAATAAAAGTTAGAAAAGTCCACACACTAATTCACCCCCCCCCCTCTTATTGTGGCCGGTGTATTCAACAATTAGTATCAGAGCGGGTTCCTTCAACATATTTTAACCACTAGAAGGTAGATCCTGAAGAAATGGGTGGACAAATGGCTCTCTCCGCAATTGAAGCTCCCTTATTTGATGGAACAAATTATTCCTCATGGAGAGAAAATATGAAATAGTATTTGAAGTCAAAAGGATTTGAAGTTTGGAATTCAATATTAAGAAAGCCCTGGGAATTAACTACATCAAATAATCTGTCCAATATTATAGTCCAAAGAAGAGTAAGGAAGAACAATGAAGTGGAATTGAAGGTTCTTCTCAATGGATTATTAGATATTGTCAAGGAAAGCATATGACTATGCACATCCCCTAAGGACTTATGGCTGAAGTTAGAAGAGATGTATCAAATCAAAAGACAAGACACAGAAGACATTCCTATCAAGGATGAAGAGGAAGAATTAGCCATCAATAAAGGTAAAGACTCTCCACAATATTTCGATTGCAATATTGAGTCTGCTACAGAGGACACAACTGAAGCTAAAAATGAACAGGTCCAAGAATTAGAAAAAGAAGACTCTAATTCAGAAGAATATACAATAAAATAATGTTTTGTTATCATTTATCCCATGGAAGATGTAGAAGAAGAACTATCAAAGACCAAATAAAAGGTTGATTGGAGTCTCTGTGAATACTGCTATGACCATAATGATTCAGACTATATCTATCTTCATGAATACACTAAATAATTTCTTGAAAAGAGTCAAAAGCATATCTTAGAAATAAAGGAAATGCTCAAGGACCATGAAAAGGTAATATATGAGCAGGATAATCAGTTAGAATAAAAAGAAGAGGAGATCGAGAGACTGGAAAATGAAATCAGTCAAGAAGAAGAAAAGAAGAAGGAAGATGATGAGCTTAGCAATCAAAGGCATATCTTGGAAATAAAAGAAAATCTCAAAGACAATGAAGAAATCATATATGAGCAAAAGATTCAGTTAGAAAACAAAGAAGAAGAGATCAAAATATTGAAAACAAAAGTTACTAATCTAACAAAATAAAAGGAAGAGAATATCAAGAGACTGAAAAATGAAATCAGTCAAGCAAAAGAAGAAAAGAAGGAAGATGATGAACCAAGAAAAATCCTTGAAGATCTAAAAAAACTAAGGGAAATCCATGTCAATCTTAAAATCCAACTTGAAGAAGCCAAAAGAAGGGAGGAGGTAGTGAGGAACCAACTGAACAAAAAGGAAGAATCATGTCATAAGCTAGAAGCATAAGTTGTGAATCTTAGAAAGAAGGTTGAGAAGTCAAACACCCAAATCAAGTTCATGAACAACTCCATGACCCTGGATGAGATCTTGGATAGTCAGAGATCACCAAATGACAAATCTGGTCTTGGATACAACAAGGAAGAAATCAATACTCATAAGAAACCTGATGTAGGTCCTTCATTTGTAAAGGGTGAAAACATGTCTGACACAGGTCCTTCATTTGTAAAGGATGAAGACAGGTCTGACACAACTCTTTCATATGTAAAAAGTGAAATTAGGTATGACTCAGGTTCTTCATGTTCAATAAATAAAAGAAACACTACAAAATATAGAAGATCAGATGAAAGAAGACATCCAGAAGCTACTCATACACCTCAAAGCAAGTTTAGAAGAGAGACACCTTCATGGATTAATCAAAGAAGGTATGAGATTGTTTTTAACAATTATTGTTTCTCTTGTAATGAATATGGTCATAAAGCTTTGGATTATAGGCATCATGGAAGAAAACAAGTTGGTAGGTTCAACAACAGTATAAGATGTTGGAACTACAATCATGTTGGACATATTGCTACACATTGTTACACTATGAGATTCTACAGTTGTGGTGGATATGGCCACAAATCCCATAACTATTGGAACTCAAGAAAACAATCAATGAGAAATGCACTATACAATACAACAAAAAGAGTAAATGGAACATGGAAGAAAAGTGAAGTTGCAGTAATAGAAGATCAAAGAACAAAGTTCAAGAAACTAGGACACTCAGAGATGTGGATAGCAAAGACTGAACAAGTGAACAAGAGTGAAGTTGATTGTTGCAAAAAGAATTGTAGTCATGTGACAAGCATAGTATAAACTTTCTCAGACAACTTAACATAAATGTAAAGTAAAGAAGCATCTTGGATAAAGATGGATACATTTGGTTAGACATCGATGAGAATTAATGGGCAAATCGAAGATTTGTTTGAATAATGCAAGCTACAATTGTGTAGTGTTCTAGTAGGACAACGACATCCACAAAAGTAACATTCCGATGTACAAAATAATGTACATGACATCCTGTAGAGATAACAAGAGGAGAGACCTTGTCAGAAAAAGCTACCCTTTTAGAAACAAAGGGGGAGAACAGTCAGTAAAAACTCAGGGGAAGCATTTTGGTTAGTAAATAAGAAAGTAATTAGATTAAGTTTTGAAAGGACTTGATCACTACAAAAATTGGTATCAAGAAGACTACTCATTTGAAACACAAAAATCCCAATCAACTGAGATAACAAGTTAGTAAATTAAGGGAAGAAACCTTTTTAGGAAGAGCTACCTTTTCAGAAACAAAAGGAGAGAGTAGTCAGAAGCAGAGAGAGAGCATATTGAGAAGGGGAGTCATTCAACTATGGAAGTCAGAACATAATTGTAATAAGTGTTACCCAAGTTCAGATTCTGGTCAATAACATACAGAGCTTTACCACAGGAGGAAAAACCCTTTTCCATTGATGTCAAAGGGGGAGAGAAACTTCATAAAAGGAAAACTTCATAAGAGGAAAGAATCATCACAATGGGAGTTTTGTATATGAAGTTAGTGTGTTTCCCTCAATGAGAAAGTGGGATATTATTGGACATATCGTCATTGATGTCAACAATCGATGTGATGATTTGTTGTTATAATGAATTATCATTGTGATTTACCAGAGATGAGATTGTCATTGGTGTCAACAGTATATTAGTTAGTAGAAGATGTTAAACAATATGCAGAGATCGAAAGTGTAAGCTCATGAGGAGGAGCGAATAATATGCAGAGATCAAAGCTTGGAATAAAAAACGTAAGATCAAGAGGGTTAGAAAATGTAGAAATAGCCTGAAGCAATTCTTGATTATTGTTGATCACGATAGGATCAACAATGCTCCTATGATAAAATCTCAGGAGGGTTAGCATCAAATCTTGGAAGGAAAAGCGTAAGCTTAGGGTGAAGAGCCTTAACAGTCGTCCGATCAGAGTGAAGAAACCTCAGCAGCTATCTGATCAAGATATTGACCATGTTGATCATCTAAATATTACGAACGTCGGTCATATGAGTGACCTTGGGCTTGAGGATCATTGGAGGATCACGACCATCGGATCTGTAAGCTAGATCAATGGAATGGATAGATTGTGAAGATCGGAAGGAGAATTAAACGACTCACTAGTTCCAATCCCACAATCGGTCTAGATCGTCAGATCTCATAGACTTGGATATCGACGACTGTGGTTGATCCAATAAGCGATCAGATTAAGTCAGATTGATTTGTGACCGTCAGATGCACAATAACCAGATCAACAACACAAATAGATTGCGGAGATTGAAAGGAGAATTAAACATTGTGTTATTTCCAATCCCGCAATTAGTCAGGACCGTAAGATCTTATAGCTTCAGAGATCGATGACTGTGGTTGACTCACCAACAATGTACAACTTCAAATTGTGGATTTGGGTGACAAGTTAAATCACTTGCAAGTTGTGGTTCCGCAACCATCCTTGATCGTTGATCTTTTTCGAGAGTCTTCATGACCATTGGATCACATTTTAAAGTGGAAGGATAGGTTAATCAAGGAAAAAGGGCTAAGAGTTCGATTATCCGAATACCCGTCAACCGTCAGATCAAACCTGAACTCCCGTCATCCGTAGGATAATTTTCGAGTGGAAGGATAGGATAAGTGAGGTAAGATCTGAGATCTCATTTATGATAATTTCCATCAGTCATTGGATCATTCTAAGTGGAAGGACATAATAAGCTAGAAGAGTTACATCGCAGATAGATCAAGCCATTGATCTAGGATCATGATCGACAAACAAAATTTAGTTCAGGTCCAAAGATGAGACGAGGTTACTGTTTGGGGAATCTCACTTCGAAAGTATTGGGAACTTGAAAGTTGAATTACCCGAAGCTCAAAATCTGAAATGAATAAGGACCATCAGATCTGGAGGATATACGATGACCGTTGGATCATGGTTGTTGGTCAGAAAACCATGTTAGCAAGGACATGTGGTAGACCATGTCTACAAGGACATGTGGAAGACCACATCAGCAGACCACATCTTCAAGGACATGTGGAAGAACACGTCTACAAGGACATGTGGCAGACCACGTCAACAGACCAAGAAAACAAAATACATGTGGCATACCATGTCAGCAAACCACATCAGAAAATAAACATGGCATAATCGGATGATGACAAGCGTCAAGAGGAAATTGGCTCATGCCATGTCAACAAGTGATGTAAGCAAGTTACATCACTCTTGGAGAATTGCTTCGGGAGTTTCACCACCAAGAAATGTCAAAAGTCTCGAAGTTTCGAAGTCACTCTCAACCGTCGATCTGAGATACCCTTCGAATACTATCCTGACCATTAGATCAAGGAGATGAACATGTGCCACATGAGGAAATCCATGTCAGCAAGGACACATGGCACAATCAGACAATGACAAGTGTCAATTTGAATTGACATTTTAGGTACATGCAAATCACGATTCAGAGTGACATCTGGAAGCTACTTGGCTCGTGACATGTCATCAAGTGACATAAGTAAGTTATGTCACTCCAAGAGTTTTTTTTCAAGATTTTTACCACCATCACTTACCCAAAGTCCCGAAGACCCGAATTCCTAAGTCCTGAAGTGGACACGGGACGTCCGATATGAAGATCACTTTGGGAGCTTTCTCGATCGTCGATCTACTATAGTGGAAGGATAGTGTAAGTGGAATTATTAACTGACAACAAGCAGTCTCCACCACTTATGACTTACTCAACAGGTGATCACTCCAGAGGAAAGAATGGGTTGAGATTTGAAATCTACGAAGTCCGGAGACCCAAAAGAGATCTCGACCGTCAATCTGATGTCAGGTGTAATCTCAACCGTTGATCAAAATACTATGGAAGGATAACGTAACCATAATAGCCAAAGTCCAGAAGTAAATGGTGGCCATCCATATCATTGCTAGATTAAGTCTTGGCCCTTTGGATTAAGCAATGAAGTATAGGTCCAAGGATTGAATCTGGCCATTGATCTAGTTTCGCGAATTAAATGAGAACCGTCTGATCTATTCAGCAAAATCCTCTTAGGGAGATTTGACATGTTTCAAATCTTGAAGTCCCGAAGGGAAAAGTCCCGAAGTTCTGAAAATCATCCATCTCATCAAGAGATTGAATCGTGACTGTCAAAATTATAAGTGCTCAAGCGCTCATCTCGCCTAACATCTGAATAATGCTAGTGGTCATATGGTAAAGATATTTTTTTCCCTCGACCAAGTTTTGGAGAACCTTGGTCATGTTTTACCATTTTTGGGACTTCGACAGGCTAGTCGAAGGCATAGTGCAAGTTGAAGAGGAGATCGTGGGATCTCGGTCCCTTTTTAGGGTAGTTTTGGGATTAGGGTTTATGTAACGGGTATTGGATGTTGATCCATGGGTTTACCCATGTTTAGGCCCATTTTGTAATGTATAAATATATAGCTAGGTGATGTAAGAAGAGTCCAATATGCTAAGTGATAGAGTTCTATCATGTGATTGCAAAGGCTTTGTGCATACTATGTGTTAAGACTTGCAGAGCTAAGTGCAAGTGATTGTAAGAAGGATTTGTGCTTAAACCTAGATCAGGGAAGGTGGATCTAAAGAGGTACACGCAGATCTCCTCTCTTATGTGGATTAGGTTCCTTTGGTTCTATGCTTGTAGAATATTGAGAGAAGATAATAAAGAAGAGAAGAGTTGGTGGACATAGCCCCACACTGGGGTGAACCACGTATATCCTATGTTATGGTTGCTTTGTGCATTATGGTTGTTATATTGTTCATATGATTTAAGCATAGTGTAGTAATGAATGTTTAGATGGATTTGGTATGATAGATTAATTGCTTAGTGATGTGAATGAATGCTAGATCTGATCTCTTTCCATATGCTAAGTGCTTAGATGTGTTATATCTGGTTGAATACTGCATTGTTCTATAGTTAGGGTTTGGATCTGCGATGTGAATAAGGGTTAAATACTGATGAATGCTAACTGCTAAGTGCTTTGTTAGAGTGGTGTAATCATAGATCCGTGTCCTAGCTAGGTTGCATACATTTGAGTCCTACAACCACCCCTGCCTCTACCTCGAGTGAAGCTTCATCTTCTTCGTAGGTGTTTCTGAAAGGGCCGGTAGTTAGGGTTTTTTTGGTGCATTGTTGAAGCGTTGAACCCTGGGTCTGCCCCTGTGCCAACAAATGGTTCCATTACTGGGACCTGAAACTGTGATTGTTGGGAACTGAAGAAAATACAGCTTTGTGCATAGATTTGCTACTTTAGTGCGCAGTATTATACTTGATTTGCGAAGCTCTGTGATAAGAAGAGAAGTCTGATCTGAAGAAAAGAGGTAAGATCTTGAATCTTTGTGCTCTGAGAAAGGTAAGATAAGCGAAAAAGTTTTGTTTCGAAAGAATGAATCTAGGCATGTTTGATAAATTTTGTCCTAGTCTAAAAACTAGGGTACATCTAGAAGAAAGAAGACATGATATGAATAGATTAGATAGAAATAATGAAAGATATGTTATTCCTATGCATAGAAAGAATGTTTGGACCAACAAATGGATGCAGGATCCTAGAAAGAATTTTTTGCAGGTTAGTTACTATGATCCCAATGCGCAGTACAAGAAAGGTTGGGGATCATTTAAAAGAAAGAGAGGATTAAATATTTGCTATAGTTGCAGAAGACTGGGACATCTTGCTAAGGAATGCCCTGGTAGAGGTCCTAGTTGTCTTTTCTGTAAGGCTATTGGACATGAAGTTTTGGATTGTCATAGAATGATTGCTAAGGTTGAAAATAAAACTATGAGACAAGACAAGAAACCAAGGATATAACAGAACCTGAGAAAGAATCAAAGACTGTATTACTACAGATGAAAGAAACCATGAGCGATCATAGAAATATCAACTTATCAGATATATTAAAAGAGAAAGAGTACATAGAAACAAGAATATCTACATAGATTGTTTTCTAGATGAGGAAACACAGGTGAATATCATGACAGAAAGAACTTGGGAAATTTTGGGAAAGCTTGCTATGGTTCCTTCATTAGGAGGAATAGGTTTATTTAGAGGAAAGATGATAACCCTATGTGGAAGAATTACCCAGAAATCTATGAGTGTTCATGGCACTTTGAGAGAAGAATAATTTGAGATCGTTAAATTTGTTGAGAACAACGTCCCATTTTCTATCTTGCTAGGAAAAAATTGGATTGAGAAAGATCAGATACGAAGGAAACAAGAAGAGGAGGATCTATAGTAGAAAAATCAAGAACTAAGAGATTTCATGGCTAGGAGAATAACACACTTAGTGGAAGAACAAGAGAACCAGTCGAATCTACTAAGGACCAAAGATATGGACATCGCAGTTGAAAGGACACAGGAAGATTGGAAACACCTGTCTGTACAAGAGAGTAGAGCACCTATCCCAGAAAGAGAAGAAGTATTATCCTTGAACCCTATGAAAGATCCTCCATAGTGAAAAGTTATCATGCCAAGAGGAGATAAGAACGATAATTGAAAAAGGAAACTAGTGATTAAGATGACATGAAAGTAGGCCAGAAATCTCAGTAAGAAGAGAGAAAAGTTAGAAAAATTGCAAGAAGTTACAGGGAAGACTTCGCAGAAGGAATTTTTCCAGAACTTGAACTTCGCAAGAATATCAATACAACAAAGATTGGCACTTCTCCACAGCGAAGCAATATGACCCTTGGAGGCGTCCCTACCATTAGAATGACGCTCCAGAATGGCTAGAAACACATTTATTGCCAGAATGTTCACCCTTGAACCATTGGGACCACACCATAATAGATGGAACCACATTGATTGAGACGTTCTTTCTTATTGATAGAGTCTGTTACGAAGTTACCTATTTATCCCATCGAGTGTTGCACTGAGAACACTTTTGCCAATTGTGATCATCTGAGCCCACATAGAACTAATTGATTTCACACAATGATCATTGAGTCCTCGCCATCCATCCTATTACATTCAGTATTGTTCACCGACCTGAGAAATCAGATATCGAGTGTGCATGTCAGACGAAATTAGCGTAGCATACAAATCCATCAAAGAGATTCTAATAGACCTCATGGCCGAGAAGGTGATGTCTGCAGGCATCCAAGCCTCATCGACGAGAGGAGTGCAAGCCTCCCCATTGACTGCTCGTGGATATGGACCATCCCAAGCAGTGACCAAGAAAAGAGATAAGCATCATGATGACTTGACAAATGCGAAGCTACTCCCATCCATCCTTGCTGACTACATCCCACCCCTAGTCGGTGTGGTGATTCGTGATAGTGTCCCCAGGGACTTCGACTACACAATCGTCACTGCATACCTCCTGAAGGGAATATAAGCAGTCAAACTGTAGTTAGAGAGGATTCCAACATTGAAGATCATTGACTATAACCTAGGAGACCGCAAGGGCTATGGCATGCTCACACCTTACAAATATTTGACCAAGACCAAGGGGAAGAAGTTAAAGATCATCCCCCAGATCTGGACTATGGACATCGCAAGGTCCACTATCCTAAATGTGATGAAGATACCACACTTTGGAAGACATTAGGAGGTTAACGCATGTTTTAAGATCTTGTTGTTGTGCTTCCATGGTGGTTATCTGTGGTTGGACGGGCGTATCACCGTCGATCTGACGTTGATCCATAGGATCATCGGATTAAGCATGCAGGGACCAGACCCACAAGGATTTTATTTAGGGAAGGTTGTAGATCGCACCTTGGAATAGAATATTAAAGACACCTATGGCGATGTCGAGAAAGGGAAGAGAGGCTACAAGGTAGCCTCCATCCATAATGGCGTAGTGTGCCTAGCCTGCTAGTTGATCGATGGTAAGCTAGTAAGGGAGAATAGACCCACGCAGGTCACGGGGTTCATTGTTGACCTCACAGGAAAATGCGTGGAAGGATTATAAATGAACTAGTTGAGTTACCTCGTCAACCAGTTAGAACAAGACTGCCATGAAGCTCAAGATCAAGGCTATGAGTTCCACTTTAGCTGGTTTCTGATCCTCATCATGTTCATTTCTTGGGAGATGCTGGAAGGAGCGACCTTCCCTGACATTGAGCCGTTCAAGCCACTAGCTGCAAAGTTCACCACGCTCAAGTATTCAAGCAATATGGGGAAACAATGACAGTCGAACATGGTTTTCCATACCTACTAGCTGCAGTTAATGAGGGCTATTGAGTCTTTCTGTTTTATGACGCCAAACACCCTGGATAGGTTTAGATTAGTTGTGAAGTTCTGTGAAGATAGGCATTTTATATATATTACTGTGCGGAGAGATGAGCATAAAGAAGAGCTTCAGTCCTATTACAATATCACCGAGGAAGACATGGAGGAAATCACCAAGGAGTGGCCTGAAGAAATCCTAGCGCCAATTAACCACATAGAACTATCTAAACCCAACCTCATTGGAAGTCCGGTGGTTACTCGCGAAGAGTATGATGTACCCAACAGTAGAAGGAAGAAAAACAAGGAAGATGTACAGGAAATATACAACACATCAGAGGAAACTGCATCAGATTCACCTAATGGAGGAGGATTTGATGAAGTGGAAAAAGAAGAGAAAGAAGGGGAAGAATACAAGCAAAAGCAGGGTGAAGTAACACTGCCTAGGAATCCCTTTGAAGGCTGAGACATATAGGAAAAGAAAGGTTTCCCCAACAAAACCTACATCGTGGAAGAAGTCCAAAGCTAGTAAGATGAAGCTGTAGATTGTGCTCACGGTCGATGACCTCGACTTCTTTATCGCAACTGTATCAGATGCCTCAGAAGATATTTTACAGAGAAATGAAGAAAAACAGGAAACCACATATGAAATAATTGAAGTAGAACTGAGAGGGGTGCAACAAGCCCTTCACTCCAATCGCACAGTGTCCACTGCGCCCTCTCCATCATAGGAAACAGAGTTGGGAGATGAGCATGTCCAAATCCACAGAATAGATGATGCAACCAAATCTTGCCTTCGTCGTGTGCAGGAAGAAAAAGAACAAGCCATAGTGGCCTTGAAGAAAGAATAAGAGGAAGTCATAGATCAACGCTGAGTTGCATAAAAAGAGAAGGACGACCTCCAAATCAAGTTCTAAGAGGATAAAGCACAGATCTGGAAAGAGAAAGAACAACTTCTCATGGAGCAGGTTGGAGTTAAAGAAGCAATCAACAGAGAACTTCACTTTGTGACAGGCTTAGAACAGATAGAAGAAGACCTAGTGGAGAGACAAGTAGTGAAGCTTGCTGCATCCATCCAAGAACTTCAACAGAGAGTAGAATAATTGGAGTTACAATTAGTAACAAGTACTTCGTAGGAAGTGCGAGACCAGCGATAAGAAACTACTCAAAGAACAGTCTGGAGAATCAAAGAATTAGCCTTGTAATGTTAACAACTTATCAGTTGAAGTGCGTAGAATTATGAATGCCTTATTGAGGACCCTGAAATAAAGACACTGGAGTCACATATCTAGGAATAAATGCAGCAAGAAGCAACAATACAAGCGCAGTTGAAGCCCTTGTCAGCAGTCGAGCAAATGAAATATACCAAGAACAACACACGGCTCAACAACATGTCCATGCCATAAAGAGAAAAGTCATTGAAGTGACTCAGAAGCTCTAGCCAGTCCAGGATGCAGCTTACCTACTTTTTGAGGAGATTGAAGGGTGAAGAGTAGAACTAGAACAAGCAGTCACTGCAGTCGAACATCGCTTGGAAGGACCTATGATCGAGGTAGTAATTTAGGGGTTCGTCGAGTAGGAGGCCTTGGTGAAGCAGTAGGTTGAAGTAGCTCGAGCCAAGATCGAGGTGTTTGAGGCAGAGTTACCCAGAGAAGAGTGACTCAGGATGAGTCATAGGTGAGTGTTGGGGGCCTGTCGGCCCTCGACCAAGTTTTGGAGAACCTTGGTCATATTTGACCATTTTTGGGACTTCAACAGGCTAGTTGAAGGTAGAGCGCAAGTCGAAGTGGAGATCACGGGATCTCAGTCCC
Organism: Picea engelmannii; assembly: GCA_009831015.1. Taxonomy (NCBI): domain Eukaryota; kingdom Viridiplantae; phylum Streptophyta; class Pinopsida; order Pinales; family Pinaceae; genus Picea; species Picea engelmannii. The sequence goes on along the minus strand of ML781962.1, from coordinate 493,685 downwards.
TTTTTAGGGTAGTTTTGGGATTAGGGTTTATGTAACGAGTATTGGATGTCAGCCCATGGGTTTACCCATGTTTAGGCCCATTTTGTAATGTATAAATAGATAGATAGGCGATGTAAGAAGAGGCCAATATGCTAAGTGCTAGAGTTTTATCTATGTGATTGCAAAGGATTTGTGCATACTATGTGTTAAGATTTGTAGAGCTAAGTGCAAGTGATTATAAGAAGGCTCTGTGCTTAAACCTAGCTTAGGGAAGGAGGATATGGAGAGGTGCACATAGATCTCCTCTCCTATGTGAAGTAGGTTCCTTTGGTTCTGTGATTGTAGAAGATTGAGAGAAGATAATAAAGAAGAGAAGAGTTTGTGGACGTAGCCCCACACTGGGGTGAACCATGTATATCCTGTGTTATGGATGCTTTTTGCATTATGGTTGTTATATTGTTCATATGATTTAATCTTAGTGCAGTAATGAATGTTTAGATGGATTTGGTATGATACATTAATTGCTTAGTGATGTGAATGAATGCTAGATCTGATCTCTTTCCATTAGCTAAGTGCTTAGATGTGTTAGATCTGGTTGAATACTGTGTTGTTATGTAATTAGGGTTTGGATCTGCGGTGTGAATAAGGGTTAAATACTGATGAATGATAACTACTAAGTTCTTTGTTAGAGTGGTGTAATCATAGATCTATGTCCCATCTAGGTTGCAAACATTTGATTCCTACAACCACCCCTGCCTCTACCTCGGGTGAGACTTCACCTTCTTCGTAGGTGTTGCCGAAAGGGTCGGTAGTTAGGGTTTTGTTGGTGCACTGTTGAAGCATTGAACCCTGGGTATACCCTTATGACAACAAGATTTAAAGGGAAGAATACAATGCGTCGCTTAAATTGATAAGCCTGTGTTTCTATGCCTATGATCATATGAACATGGTTTGAAGGAAGCGCCGATTCCTGATATCATAAAGACGAAGGAAATTGATCCATGCCTTTGATCAATATATGAAAGTAAAATTGGATGCCAGGTGTAATGTTGAAGACCCGGAATGATGTTCTCCAGTGGTCCCAAAGGTCGTCATAAATAAACAAGTTAGTTATAACTTGTTGCACAAGTCATCTCAATAACTTAAAAAAGTTTTGATCATAAGAAGCTATAAATACAACTATGATTGGTTCACTGGATAGTGTTCTTGGGAGTGTAGACGGGTTTGTGGAAAAGAGAGGCTCATTGAGAAAGAGCATCCTACAGAGAAAAATTAAGAGGATACAGACCTGAGGTCCGTGCGAATATCTGAGGAAAGACGAAGTGAAGAAGGCGTGAATATCAGGGGAAAGACAAAGTGAAGAAGGCCCAAATTTCAGAGAGAAGATGAAGTGCATTGATGATTGTTGATTGTATACCTCTGATCATGAAACATAATTGAGTCAATAATGGATCACTACAACTAGAGTTGAATTACTATATGAACTCTAGTTGTATATACTACGTTCTATCAACAAGCTGGGTCTTGCTTGAGAGTTGGTGCTGAAACAAAATAGTTGGTGCTGGTAAAATCCTTATTATTATATACACATATATTCATATAAATTATATACAAACATCTGGTATCTTTTGTTTCCAATGTGATTATTATTTGATTGTTCTTAATTTGTTCAAATATGTTTTAACTCCTAACTTGTAAGAAGAAGAAAAGTTAGAAAATTCCACACACTAATTCACCCCCCACCCTCTTAGTGTGGGCGGTGTGTTCAACACTAATCCTCCACCACCACCCCACATGTTGTATTTGGCCTCCCTCAACATACTTGATTTGAGTAAGCTCACAAATGACCCTATATTGCATGACCCCACATGGCCCAATGTGCCTACCAAGCTACCTTCAGACATTCCCAAGTTTGAAGGGAAATCAGAGGAAGATTCTGCCAACCATGGCATGACCTTCCACTTATGGTTCTCTTCATACAACATCATGGAAAACTCCTTCCATTTAAGGTTATTTCAACACACACTCACAGGTCCATGAACCAAATGGTATGTAGACAAAAAATCAAGGTCCCATGTGACTTTTGAATCCTTGGCCAAAACATTTTTTACCTTCTTTCAACTACCATTTTGTCATGACAATGGTCTATAACTTCTCTCTGAGTGTAAACAAACCTCAACCACACATATTTCTGACCACATTCATGAATGCGTCAACGATGTAGTTTATGCAAAGAAAAAAACATCAAAGAACAATGCCTCGATTGGTTTCTTAGATCACTCATTTCTATCCTTGCCAAAGATGTGGCCTCCACCTTCCCCCAAACTGAAGAGGAAACCATCAGCAAGGCTCAACAATAAAACCTCATTTATTCTCAGTCAAGTTACTTATACACAGTACTACCCGATGCCTCGAGACCCATACCATTCAGCCATGACAAACCTGGGATGTCTCATGCGACATATGGATTAATCGATACCACAACACACCATAATTTGTACATACAACCACCACCCTTGTATGGTACACCCCAATATCCGTCGATGTATGGAGGTCCATCTTCCTACCCTCCTCCCCCTTACCAACAACCATATCCTGTGCCACCCCCTCCACCCATGAGTGGACCCTTTTTGACACCCATGATGCACCCGACCTCTCAACCAAGTTCAGGTAGCTCCTCTACCTCAGATTATAACATGGGCACTAGTGAAAGCGCTATGCCTTCCTATGCACCCTACGGGTCATTGCCACATAATAATTTGTATTTTCCATTTCCTGGTTCTCCACAGCCAATTGCTCCTCCACAAGGACAACCACACGCTGGGGTTAACTTAGTTCATCCCTCTCCCATTCAACAATTTAAAAATTTTGAACAACTGGATACGGAAAATCCGACCCATCAACTGAATAATTCCAAAAAGAAAGGAAAAAACCAAAACAATAATAACCCAGGACCAGGCGGAAATAACCCCCAGCAAAACCAACCTGCTGGGGGAAACCAAAACTAAGGTAACCATAACCCCCAAGGGGACAATAAAAATAAATGCCAAGGGAGGAACAACAACAATAACCTCCGAACAAACTTCCCTTGTGCCATTTGCGGTGAGAATGGTTATTATACTCACCATTTCCCCCAAATTGCTGACTTCAAATGGATGAAAGATTCCATTAATGCACCACGTCCTCTAGCATCGCCTACCCCTCAGCAGGCCCCACAACAATATTTGCAACAACCACCCTCGACTGTGTTGAAAAACCCTATTCCACTCAAAGGTGTGATTAATAAATAGCAGGAGATGCATCCCGCCCCACCACAAATGGGACAGTATCAAATCCATGGAAATCCGACGAATTGCAATATCCTCCTAACTAGCGAAGAAGAAATTCTTCTGCAAACATGAAATCATCAATACAACATGCCCCATGAATCTAGTCCTTCGGAAGCAGCTCCAACTATATCCGGACAACCCTTGATGATTCCCCGCCCTAATGTTGAACCCAAAATTCATATCCCTTGCATCCCGGGATGACGGAATATCAACAACCCTAATGCTAGGGAAGCACACAATTACAGTTTGGTCGATGACTTGGCACAATCTCCTACAACCATGTCGCTATTGGAGGTCCTCCAAACCTGTCCCACCCAACATAAATACTTTCTTTCCACCTTGGGGGAAGTCGACCCTACTGATACTAGACTCATCACATTTGATCTAGCTTATGGGGAACCTAGTCTCCCCACTTTGGTAGCTTTCCGGATACCAGTCAAAATTCATAACATCAAAATTCATCGATGTATCATTAATGAAGGTGCATCCACATGCATCATGTCCAAAAATGTATGGAAGAAACTTGGCTCCCCTGAGCTAATACCATCTTCCATCACTTTGAGAGCTTATGATGGACGACCATCCTCTCCTGAAGGGCTCTTTCAAAATGTCCTCGTTGAAATCGGGGAAAAAACCATCCTTATCGACATTGAGATTATCGACTCCCCGCTCAATTACAACATCTTGTTTGGATGTAGCTACTTGTACACTATGAAGGCAGTGACCTGTTCTTTGTTTTGAATGATGATGTTCCCCCACAATGGGAAAATAATCACTATCAACCAAGTTTCACATTACGATCCTAACCACTCCTCCAACATTGATAACATCCTACCTCTTGTTCGCACTAGTTCTGACGCATACCCACTCATGGATATGGCCCCTAGAATTTTCAAAGACCCATCCTTCCCGGGGGTATACCATGGAGCACCACTACTCATACATCCCTCAACACAAGTGTGTGTCATATCTTCCGATGGAACTTAAACTGGAGTTACCATTCTTCCCACCGAGGCTTCTTCACCCCTCGACGTCCCACCAGTTGAAGAAACTCTACCTCAGGAATTACCTAAGAACCCTACGACACCACTTATCCCCGATTTCACCCTTCTCCAAGGGAAAATCCCGGTTTGGGAGACAATTCCCCAAGCCATCACTCAGATTCCCTTATTCTACCCCCCACCGGGAGTACACGATTTTCAGATAGCTGCAACGCTTACCCTTCCCAACATGGTGCTAACCATTCGAGTATGGTATCTACACCCACCTACGATGGTTCCTCAACCATCCATCCCTCCCCAAACAAAGGGAATCCTGATGAATATTCCCATACTAACTCCAACCAAACCACCCTCACTCCCAATCACGAGCACCAATGCTATGGCTGGGGGAAGATGGAAGAAGAAAGGTCCCACTGCTCAACTTCCTCCCCAAGTTCAACCCCCTTGTGCACTTTGCGAGAGAGAGGGACACCCCACTAATCGATGTCCCTCTCTCCCTGATTTATGCAATCTGATCCAACTCCCTTGAGAAACCACATCGCTCATTGATTCACCAAGCACACCTAGTACTACCACTGCATCCCCTACTATAGAAAGTAAAGGGATGAGAACCAAATTCGCATGTGCCATCTATTCAGAGGATGGCCACTACATTTATCATTTCCCTGCACTACCTCAGTTTTGACAAACACTAATGGCAACATGCCACATCTTTCAGCAAGTTCCCTCTCCACCCATGTCATCGAGTATCCACGTCACTGACATCCATTATGTCAATACCTCAGTGAATGAACAGATGAGGTTCCCTTGCTCTCTTTGTGACTCACTTGATCATTTAACATACCAGTGTCCTTCGATCATTGAATATAGGCATCGTCAAATGACCCTTATTCAAAATCTACCAACCACCTCACTTCCTATGATGCAAGTGATTCCCCTTATTCCTTCTCCAGATACCATTCACATCATCTCCCCTGAACCTGATTCACTTCCCAACCCCCCATGGTTCATGGATATACTATCTGTTGATTTTCACCCAAATCCTCCCAATTCTCTAGTTCATTTCCCTCAGGAAATCTTACCCCCGACCACAATTTACAACCCACAGTATCTAGACATTTGGTTTATGAAAGACATGCCATCACACCATAGTTGCGATACCCCCTCTACGTCTTCACCATATGAAGGAAAGCACATAGTGACAGTCACCAATGTTACTTCCCCAGATCCCCTATATTCCCACATCTTCCACTGCGACGAAGATATCCTAGAGGAACTAACTACCCCCAATTTCCCATGGAATGCACTCCATCATAGAGCGCTCTTTATCTCATAGGAAGCCTTTGAACCTCCTAGCCAAGCCTCCATATGTGAAATCGAAACCAAGTATTTTGTTCCATCGGGGCACATAGATGCTCCAAGTTCACCCGTCAATACGGATTTTCCCGACGAGCACCTCTTCTACATCCCCTTGGATGACCCCTAGTATGGCGATCTTCTCGTCTACCTTCAGACATAGAATTTTGGGTCTCATCTCTCTCAAGACAATTGTGAGTGAATTCTGCATCAGGCCCCTTGATACCTCCTCATCGATAACCTTTTGTATCGATGTGGTATCCACACCATACTCCACCAATGTTTGACCATAGACGAGGCAGACAAAGTCTTGAACGATTTCCATAGTGACGCTTGTGGTGGCCACCTCTTAGGGATTTCCACCACCCAAAACATCATTTGAGCCAGATACTTTTGACCCACATTGTTTCATGACTGCATCCACGCTATCAAGCGATTCGACAAGTTCCATCTTTATGCAAACAAAGCACGAGTCCCACCCACTCTTCTACATCTAGTCATCACTATTGGCCCCTTCTGCAAATGGGGCATAGACTTCATGAATTGTAATCCTACATATAGCAATGGACATAAGTACATCACCGTGGTAGTAGATTACTTTACCAAATGGGCCGAAGCCATGGCTACCTTCAATAACATTGTTGACACAACAATGCATTTTTTATTCAATCACATCATTACCCACTTCGGAGTCCCACTACAATTAGTCTCTGATCACGGTAAACACTTTGAGAATGATATCTTCATTGAACTCTCCTCAAGGTTAGGCTTCTCCCATGAGTTTTCCTCCCCATACTACCCTCATTCCAACAGATAGGTCGAGGTTGTTAACAAAGTCCTCAAAACCATGTTGCAACGCACTGTCAACAAACATAAGACCAACTGGCATCATATGTTGTTTTCAACATTAAGGGCTTATCGCACGATAGTCAAAATTTCCACTGGTTTTACACTGTTTCAACGCGTCCATGGGATTGAAGCCACCCTCCCCATCGAGTGCGAAATTCCCATGTTACGCACCTCTATCGAGCTATTATCTGACACTGCTCCAATGGAGCAACGCTTGATGAACTTAGAGTCACTGGATGAAGATTGTCGGTCTTCCTTACAAAACAATGAGGTAGCTAAGAAACAATCGAAGGCCACCTTTGATCGCCATGTCAACCTTCGCTCATTTAACGAAGGAGATCTCATCCTAGCCTACAATATCGCTCACTATACTCTCAGTCATAGGAAATTAGAGTCATTATGGCATGGATCCTACATCATCCAACACTGCCTCACTAGAGGCACATACATCCTGGCCTCTTCAAAAGGCTATCCTCTCAAAGAACCCATCAACGGGTTGTACCTAAAGAAATATTACTCTTGAGCGTAGCCATTCTACACTAGGTTTTTTCTTCGTACACATTTGTAGAGTTTTTAGTCTTATTTTCTTCCCTCCACACCTCATGTCTGATCTATCATCTGTGTTATTGACAGATGCATCCTCCATCATCCTACCACATCGGTTATGCTGACGGAGCTATCCATTGGACACAAAATCTTTCTTCGGCTGCTTGGGCCCTCTACACCCCCTCACATGAACTGCTCCACTCTAGCGGCATATGTTTGGGCTCAGCAACCAACAACCAAGTAGAATACACAGTTGTCATTGGCCTCCTCACCGAGGCTAGTCACCACCACATTCATCACCTTAGTGTCTTATTAGATTCCCAACTTGTCAGCCTGCAACTTAACAATGTGTACCATGTTTGCGATCCTTGCCTCTTTCTCAAATACCTGCAAGTTAGAATCTTATCTTGAAATTTTGATTCAATTACATTTACACATATTCCACGAAAATTTAATCAAACAACAGATAACATGGATAACATAGTGTTAGATTGGCATTTATCACATCAAGACATCATCACACATACATAAATCATCAAAATTCTATCACAACATATAGATTAGACATCATAAAAACATAACAAAATATCATCACATGTAAACATCACGGAGATCCCAAACATGTATATCCATATATATATATATATATATATATATATATATCAACCTGTCATCAATGTTTACAAAATAGTACACCATGTATGTCGCCTATAAGCAAGTGAGCCCTCATCACCCCTATAGGTACAAAATGGGTGTCACACTACCCTATACAAAATGGGCTTGCAGGCCTAAATAAATAAAAAAAATATACAACATGGCACTCAAGGTGCCCCCAGAGCACCACCACCAAGTCCTGCAGGAGGTACCCCACCAATTGGGGGTCTTCCAGGTCTAGGGGGCAGTTGCCTAGTCATCGTTGCCTCCGCTACAACTTATCTATGGATCAGGATTCAAAAATCTGAAGGGCCACCCACACACTGCTCCAGGACTCACTCATCCTAGATATGGGACCAAATGCCCTAGGGTACACCCTATAGTACCACCTCCAACTGCCATAAAAAATCCTCTAAACCCCTGTCAACCTTTACCTAAGGTGCATGCGAGATCCCTGCACCTGGATTGTCAAATATACACCTCCTGTTGGCTCTCACCTCATATACTGGCCTCACACCAACCTCTTCTCTTCAGCGTCTCTCTCCCACCCGTGGCTCTACCTGCGGTGATCTCACTAGCCCTTGGCGAGCTAACTCTCCAACCAACTCCGCCTCTCAGCCTCGCGTCCCCACATCTGCAAAAACAAAAACAAAGATAGAATCAACATCCATACATATAAACATATGCTACAATATCAAAATCACAACACATAAGTACACCAACATACCTCTCTGGTCCCAATCATCTCCAGGAGGAAATACCATATCCGAGTCATACCGAAAGTCCATCCCACCATATGGGAACTGTAGTATAATTTGTGGCATATGGCATCACACACGTGCCAAAGTGGCCATAAAATAATGGCCACCCTATACCCCTCCATGATGTACTAAAATCGATGACCACCGCATTAGTCGTGGCTCCCGTGCCCCAGCCACTAGCAACAACACTCTAGTGCACAACATGGGCACCCTCTCCAGAAACCATGCCACCAATGTAAATCCAAATACAAACTCACTAGAGTCAGCGGTCTGACACCAATTAATCTTCCCCATAATCTTGGCATGCAACATCAAGCCCCATGCGAAAAATCCCCATCCAATACTCTCTGCATAATCCTCATCTAACCACCATTGATTCGTTGAGTCACTAAGGATCCGTAGATCCTCACAATTGTCGCTGTGATGCACTGATGCAAGAGAGAATCCATCGCCTCGATGGGGATGACCAAAGCTAACATAATTTTCAGCCTCAAACAATACCTCCATGCCAAATCTACCAAGTGTACATCCCCTAGCAACTGGGGATCAGCAGGTAGGGCCATTCCCCAAAAACGGAGCCCCATCAAGAAATAGACATCCTCCATAGCCAAGAATGTCAACTGCTTCCCCCACACAATGAAGCACTGCAGATCAATTCTGCACATCTAAATTAGACACTGAAGTAGGTACTCCTGTGATAGTATCAGTGGGTAGTCGAAGAACTTGAGCAACCCACAGGTTGTCAAGGGTCCCCGAATGCTCGACTCATCTCTCACCACCTCCCTGAGGTGCTCCCAGTCCTGCTCTCTCCACTAGACTGGCATGCTGAAATGATCACCTGCATTCACACAAACAACTCTTGATCAACCATCATCATTCATTAACAAAACTCTTAAAAAAATACAAGTTTTTTTCAAATGCCCAGCTTTGCCTCAAGTGCACGGTTGTCACCCTCCATAGGTGTGTACATATGTGCTTCTGTTCTTTGCATAGGTGCGCATCAATGCACAACTATCAAAGAAACAGATGTGCATTAATGCACATCTGTCACACCCACAGGTGTGCATTTATGTGCACCTATTCTCTACACAGCTGCACACTGATGCGCAGCTGTCAGAGAAACAACTGTGCATAATGCGTAGCTGTAAATCAAATAGGCATGCACCAAATGTGTACCTGTTTGTCCCACCCATGCACCCCCATGCATGATTGTATTCAACACAGATGCACATCATGCATGGGAGAGGGAATTATACTCGTGCATATTAGCGTGGGTATCCTTCCTTCTCCCGTGCATTGGTGGGCTCACCCCTACAAAAACCCCTAATACGTCCATCCGTACGACCCTGCCTAGAAAATAGAACCTATCTGCTATGCAGGAGTATGAGACCACTAACCTTGCTCTTGAAAAACCCAGGTTAGTTAGCTCAGACTCCTGTAATCTCCAAATATCCTCTAAATCCTCTTGTCAACTCACTATGGTAGCAGGTACAAATGAGGTGGCATTGTGGGCCCCACAGCCATATATAGTCCATTTTTCCAAACTTCCACATTCAGTTACAGGAGCTCAGAGTCTCTGTTTTTCGATCCATCTTCATCCACGGGATCAATATCCCATTGTCTACACAACCACATTCCCCGGGTCACCATTCGTACTCGGCCCTGGGGGAGCATTTTTTCACATCATGCCCAGGTACGCATGCTCATGTTCAAAATTATCAAATAAATTTGATATGTTCTATATCTTTAGATATTGTTCACATCGGGTATTCAGTTTTAATGTGTGCAGGTACTTGGTCATTACACATCAACATAGTCCCTTCAGGTATATGATTGACACTAGCATGTAATCATTCCCTCTAAATCTCAATTGCATCTCCAGTCACTCCCTCTTAATCTCAATTGCATCTCCAGTCACTCCCTTTGACATTTTCCTTTAGGGTTCTTATCTCCAACTCTACATTACTGTAACCTCTGCTACATTTTGGTACTTTCACCCGATATCACATTCCCCCCACATGTTTTGTCCCATTCATAGTTCCCCTCAACACTTTGACACTCATGCTACTTTCACCCCGTAGGGGTGGGAGTCCTAATAGTCTTACACATTTATGAGAATCAACCACATACTCCTTCTCATCATTTTGCTATCTTTCCCAACGGACTCCCAGGTTATCTCATCATGGTTCTATTTTGACTGCACCTCTGCAGTATCATTAACCCTCCATTTCATCCATAATCAATTTTCCCATCTGCAGATTGTCCTCCATGCATTTACATCATACAGAAACCCACCCATGGGGCCCCCACCCTCCACCTGTTCTCCACGCAACTTTCGCCCTCACAGGCCAATCCATCTTGCACCAGGGCACCTATTTCTATATCTATACTTTCATCCCAAATTATTCTTTATTCATTTGGTAATTGTAAAAAGCCTTTGTTTTCCAGCATTTACATAGCTTTTTGTTGTCTCCCTTGGTGACCTTCTTTTTCTGGCAAAGCAACCCATGTCTCCCTTGGTTGGGGCATTCACTATATTCTACTCATATTGACATTCTCCATAAACCTAGAGTATCCTACAGTCCGTGTACCCCTGATCTCTGAGTTTGACCACTTTGTCATGCCTCTGACACAATTTAACCCTTGTCTGGTCATCACCCTCACGCTAGATCTAGTTTCACGATTGTTTCTACTCATCCTTCACATATATCCCCAACCAAGTTTAGTCTTGAGTTCCAATGCATCTTGATTTCATCCATGTTCCTTATCAGTTCCCGATCTTATCCAGTGGATTTCATGAAGCCCTTTTGCTTCTTGGAGTCGCATCTCCCTTTCTCTCGACATCAACATAGTTTTGAGAAGGGCGACAATATCCAAACTTTCATTACCTTTACAATGAGGAGTCTCGGATGGGACAGAGAGAACCATCATTTCTCTCTGTTGTCGTTGACCCCCATAAAATTCAATTTCAACACAATCTCATGTTATGGTGGGTCTTACTATGTGACTATTGCAATTGTTTTATACTAACCAAATACCTCTGAATTTGTTAGGTCATCAATGCCTCCGAGTCATCGAGACTTATTATAGGCATCTTTGCCTCTTTTCAGAGGACGTTCACCATAAGAATTGTCATCTGTTGTTATCAAACTGCCCCGGGGGGCACTGCAGTTATCTACATCAGCATACAAATTCAGTTACTGTCATACATTTTTGAGTTACATAACACGAGCATGGGGCATGCCCGCCTTGTTTGTATACAAATTTTATTTTCCCCTACTTAGAGAAAGGTTTGGGTCCCATAGTTTCCCCTCTCCCTCCGATGGATCGCTCTTGCAGTTCCCATCAACACTCTTCATTACAATGGTACTCTCAGTAGAATAAACATTTATGTATTTCGGCTATATGTATGCTCCTAACCTCACACATCAGGGGGCATCTGTTATCACTGAAATTTCATCCGCAACATTGCATGAAAATGGTTACAGGAATACAACATCTCCGAACACCTATTAGTTCACTTGTAGCACCAAAAATACATTTCCAAATGTAAAAAAACTATACAACTAGTCAAAAAATTGACATGCGCTAAAGCACTAAAGGAAGTGCATGCACAATGCGTAGGAAAAATAATCTCTTAGAGTGCACATGCTCCATATGTGCGACTGTGTACGTGAAAATCCACACACTCCTGTGAATGCGCGTTTATGGTTCTTGTCAGACCCTCACCCACTTATGGACAAACTCCCAATTTTATTTGACCCTCAAATCTGAGTTGAATCCAAATGGGGGGTTGGTCAAAGACCTAAGGGTTCCCTAAAGTGCCCCTTGTTCACACTAAAGACCAGTTGGATATTGCCTCAAAGACATTCTATAAAAGGAGGCCATGTGTGCAATAATAATTTAAGAATATCATTGTATTGTTATGCTGCCTCTATCCTCCCTCAAGAAACCTCTTTTCCTCTTGGAGAATTCTAGCAACATCTCAATAAGCTATTCACCTCACCTCTTGAGGGAATAGGCTAATATTTCTTCACCATTTTCTTTCTAGTATATAATTGTAATAAGATCTCTCAAATAGGGGATTCAAGAGCCCTTCCAAGGAGGAAGAGGGGATCCATCAATCCTCCTTTATCTACGGTGTTTTCCAACTAATATAGTTATCCATTGGTGGCATAATCATTGGTCATTTGGTTGATTAATTTTGGTTCAAATTTCCTCATGCATTTTAGTTTTTTTTATTTATTTAGTTGTTTCTAGCTTAGTTGTTTTTTTATTTCATGTGATTGAATTGTTTAATTTATACACTAACCTATGTCTTTTCTAGCAGGCCCAACTAGACTTGTAAGTGCCCTTCTTTTGCTCATTCAAGTGGCAAAAAGGACACAAGTGGCGAAGAGGGAAATCCTTAGTGGGTTTCATATAAAGGAAATAGATCCCAAAGGGTTGGTAAGTATAAGAAATCGCTTAGAAGGTTCCTTGAAATTTTCCAAGTCCAAGTTCAGAGCGATAAATTGTAGAAGAGCCATGTTTTGTAATAAGATGAATCACAATCATTGATTCGACGCCACGATGAGATCCTGTTTATCCATTGGAGTAGTATAGGATGTTGGGAGATGATGGAACTCGGTCCAAATAGGGATCGTTGATCCATCAAAGAGAGGTATCATAGAAATCTGTGCTGGAATTTTAAATTTTCTAGTTACACAATTACAATTACTTAATCCAATAGAAACTGTAGTAGGTTCACTAAAAGATAGACAATCACAGATACAATAGAACAGAAAGATTATCCTAGGAAACCCTCGTCTGGAAGAAAACCCAGCAAACAAAATCCTCAATATAGATTCCTTCAACCAGTACAATGATGCCCTATAGTTCTCCAAGAAAGACCAAGACCAAAACACCAAAATAACCAATCTCCAAGACTTTTGTGCTAGACCTTCTTATGCTCTCCAAGATGCACAAGATAAGTGTGTGAGTGTGTGACCAAATGAGAGGAACATATCCTCTATTTATACACAACAATGTCTCTTGAAGAGACATGACTCTTGACCTAACTAACCCCTAAAATAGGGCTGACTAGCCACAATGGGGATTTTTACAATTATAAGTAAAATTCCAATAATATAATAATTTATGTTGAGATGGATTGTACAATATAATTATAATAACTTTTTAAATGTTTGACCAAAAAAAAATATACAAGAATATCTTCCGTAGTTACACCAAAAATATTAAAAATCCCTCTTAACTAGGAAGGTATTCTTTCCAGAAATAGAGTCCAAGTCCGATACCATACGAGCTCACATCCATTGACTGTTGAACATGGAAATCTATACATCCTCGGATATCCATAGTGAAACATGAATTCAATCCATGCATCTAAGGTCTGTGGGTAGCTCTCAATAGCTACAACATGTCCCCATGACATACACTCCCTGTGATGCATCAATAACTGATCATGTGCACTCATGTCTCAATGCCAACCCTTTTTCATGCTGGATGAGATCCTCCAGACTCAGTGCCAACCCTTTTTCATGTTGGATGAGTTCCACCTGTCACTCCCTCTGAAGAGGGACCAGACCAAGCTTGTTCCTAAAGTACTCAAACTTCTTCCTTAACAATGGCTTAGTGAACACATCTGAAACCTGATCCTCGGTAGTCACAAATCAGAGTCTCATTGGTCCTCTCTGTACCATATCCCTGATATAGTAGTATCTGATATCGATATGCTTCGAACTATCATGGAACACTTGGTTCTTTGACATCTTCATGCAACTTTGGTTGTCACACCAAATGTAGGTTTCCTCCAATCCAATCCAAATAACCCAGACAACAACTTCCGAAGCCACACTACTTCTTTTCTCGCTGCACATGCTGCTACATACTCAGCTTCAATCATACTGAGTGCCACACAAAAATATTTGCTGCTGCTCCACGAGAACATACTGGATCTAGGGATGATTTTAGGGGACAAATTTCTCTCATGGGCTAATTTTCCATGGGTTTTCCCGAAAAAAGATTCTCTATTCTCAAAATGATTCGCCCAAATTCTATAGGTTAAAATTATTTTTCCTTAAAAATTGCCAAAATTTTATACAAACTATATAAAATCTTTAGAAATTTGAATATTTTTACAAAAATATCTCCAAACATATATAGTTGGCATATGAAGTATTAGTAAGATTCGCCAAGGTTTCTACATTTTAAAATAAATTTCCATCCTTAAAATCATCGTTGACTCGAGCCAACACTAAAAAAGTATCCTGAAGTGATATTCCGGTCAAGAATACTGCCAGCCCAATCTGAATCTGAATATTCATACAATCCAAACTCATGGTCAGATCTTTACCAGAGACCATGATCTACAGTACCCTTAAGGTACCTCAACATATGTTTTTCTACAACCAAATAAACCTGTCTTGGCTGCTCAAAATGCTAACTCAGGGTGTTCATATCAAAACATATGTTCAGTCTTGTGTTTGTCAAATACATCAATGAGCCCACTATCTTCATGTATAAGGTAGAATCCACATTCTCTGAAGTTGTATCCTGCAACAAATTTAGATTTGAAACCATTGTGGTAGCCATGGCCTTACAATCCAACATCTCGAACCTCTTCAAGATTTCCACGTCATAATTTCCTTGATTCAGGAAAATCTCATTTGATCTCTGCCAAACTTCTAGTCCCAAGAACTAGTGCATCATTCCTAAATATTTCATCTCAAATTTTGTAGCCAATTTTCTCTTACATTCAGTGATAATCTTTTCCGCACCTTTTAGAAACAATTCATCTACATAAAATAGTAGAATCACCGGTTCACCATCCTCAACCTTAAAGTAAAATTTAGGATCTTCACTGCTCTTTGTAAAACCCAAGATCATAAAAAAAAATTCAATCCTACCATACCATGCTCTAGGTTCTTGCTTCAATCCATATAAAGATTTCTTTAAAATGCACACATGAGTCTCCCTGTCATGTGTCTCAAATCCAAGTGGTTTCTCCACATAAACTTCCTCCTTTATTTCACCATTCAAGAAGGTTGTCTTTACATCCATCTGGTGCACCTTCCATTTCATCATAGCGGCCAATGAAAGTATATTCATGATCGAGGTATATCTTTCTATGGGAGAAAAAGTCTCTTGATAGTTAATCGATTCCTTCTCGGGCCACAAATTTTACCTTATATTTTCAATACTTCCATCAACTGCATGTTTCGTCTTGTAGATCCATTTCGAACTTACCATATATTTTTCCTTTGGTTTGGGAACCACATCCCATACATCATTCTGCATAATGGAATGATATTCCTCTTCAATGGCATCTTTCCATACTTTATTTTATGCAGCCTCTTCATAACTGGAAGGTTATGCATCCATTATGTCACACAATCATGCCACATAGCTAGAATATAGCTTCAACTTCATACATTCTATGAAATATTTCTTTGGGGAACCAATTTTTTCTGCATCTTTTATAAGTTCTTGTTCCCAAGATGGTCTTCTCTTGTGAGAAGGTATCTCGGCTGGTTTCTGAGGTTCTATTATGTCATGAACCTATGGAATGATTTCCTCTGGTTCAACTACCTATGGAACTTTAGGAACTTCATTCTCTTCTTAATGTACCTCTTCTACATGGATTTGTTTGGATATACCGAAAGATGCATTATCATCGAAGGTCACATATCGACTGATATCCACTTTCTGGTGACCATAAATGTATATCATGTAATCTTTCGATGTGTCATTGTAACCAACAAAATGCCCTCATGTGTGGAAGGGTCCAAATTTTTCCTCTTTTCCATAGGGATGTGAATAAATATAGGGAAACCAAATATTCTGAAATGGATGACTTTTGGCTTCTCTCTTGAAAACATCTCCTCAGGTGTCTTTTTTTCAAGTACCTTGTGGGGAATTTTATTCTATACGTACACTATCCTATTTGTTGCTTCTTACCACATATGCATAGTAAGATATTGATCATGGTTCATGGCATTTACTGCTTCCATGATCATTTGATTCTTCCTTTCAACTATTCCCTTGAGTTGAGGTTTATAGGGAGTATAAATCTCTCTCTTAATACCAACTTCCTTGCAATAATTATTGAATTCTTCTGAGGTGAATTCACCTCCATTGTCCAATATCAAGGTCTTTATCTTCCACTATGTCAAGTTTTCTACCAGAGCCTTGAACTCTTTGAATTTTCCAAAAACTTCATTCTTTGTTTTTAACAAATAAGTCCAAGTTTTTCATGAGCAATCATCAATGAAAGATACATAATATACATACCCACTTAGTGAATCTGTCGACATCGGTCCACACACATCTGAATGCATGATGTCCAAAAATCCTTTGGTTCTTCTATCACTATTGGAAAAGGAGTGCTTCACATTCTTTTCTTGTGTACATCCTTTGAACACTCCATCTGGTTGTGCTTGGATTTCTGGAAGACCTGTCACCATTTTACTCACAACTGAAACATCTTTCTAGTGTAGGTGAGAAAATATCATATTCCATAGTTCAATAGGATTCACAATATCATGAACCATTGCGGAGTCTGAATGTCCTTTTAATTTGTAGATACCTCCTTCTTCAAATCCAATCACTACTGCATCATCAAGGGTCTTTCCTCTAGGCCACATAAGAAATTGACCATCAATAAATGCTACTCTGAATCCTTTCTTGTCCAATGATGAAATTGAAATAAGATTCTTCTTTAAACCTAGAACATAGAGAACTTCCTTCATCTTCATTGGCTTTCCTAAGTTTAACTTGTAGGAAGCTTATCCAACACCTTTGATTGGCTACTGATATTCGTCACCCAATTTCACCTTTTGAGGTGGATGTTTATGAATAAGGTCAGATAAGGAGTTTTCATAGTCTGTCATGTGCTTAGAAGCACCACTATCTATCAACCAAGTGTCACTTCCATGAGTAACAATACATGTGAGGGATGAGATAAGAATATAATCATCATCACTTGATTCATATTTATTTGCAACATTCTTAGGAGTCTCATCATCTTTAGCTATGCGAGCTTGATTCCTCTTACTTCCTTTCTTATTCTTAATTTCCATAATGAGGGGCCAATCCCTAACAAAGTGTCCCAATTCCTGAAAACAGTAACATATTATATTTGAGTTGTCTCTTTGACCCATCGTAAAATTCTTAGGTAAAGAATACTCTTTATTGTTCTTTCCTTTCTTAATGTGGGTGGCTAGGGCTTGATCTTCATTTTCCATCTTTTATTCTCTTGCAGTTGTCCTAGCTTCTTCCTAGTTACAATATTCCCAAAGTCTACTGAACTTGGGAAGATTCTTCCTTGATAAATTTCATTGGATGAATGCATCCCATGACCTTGGGAGTCCATTCAAGGTAGTCATAATCATCTCTTCTCCTTCTACTATGTCAACAATGGATTTTATCTGCTCCTCGATTTGATTCACTCTTGAGAAGTATGAGTGAATGGTTTATGAGTTCTGCATTTTCACATTCTTCAACTAACATCTCATAGTCATTCTTTGGTTTATGTTTCTTCGTTCAAAAATATGAGTTAAGGTGTCCATCATTTGATTTGGAGAATATAATGATAATACATGATGGATAAGGTGGTCCTTAATGGAGTTTGCGATAATCCTTTTTTCTCTCACCATGTCCTTCTTATATTTTTCCTTAGCTTCATCTCCTTCAGGTTCTTGAAATTATTCTATAATGAACTTATCTAGTTCATGTTCTTCAAGAAGGAGGGTTACTCTGTACCTCTAGGCCCTGAAGTTATCAACTCTATCTAGATTCTCATTGATTTTTGTTCTGGTAGTCATCCTTCCTGGGACCACACAATAATATGACCAAAATCGAAAGACTGAACTTACCAATAGGTTTGCTTTGCTAAGGAGATCTTCTTGGTGGTATTTCTTTGTAAAAATTCCCCCACAAACTGGTAAAACACCAACCTTAGGGTTTGGGCGAAACCCTAACTGTAGCAGCTGCAAACTGGAAAACTGGTCCACTAGAAAAGTGCACTAGGCTAGGTAGAACCTCCTGATAGTATTGGTTTTTCCAACAACTATCTCTAGAATGAAAACAACTCCCTTTTAGGATTCCATATCTACGACTAGATTCTATTCAGGCATGCTCTGATACCATGCTAGAATTTTAAATTTTCTAGTTACATAATTACAGTTACTTAATCCAATAAAAAATGTAGTAGGATCAATGAAAGATATAAAATCACAGATACAATACAACACAAATCTTATCCTAGGAAACCCTCATGGGGGATAAAACCTAGCAACCAAAATCCTCAATATAGATTCCTTCAATAAGTACAATGATGCCCTATAGTTCTCCAAGAAAGACCAAGACCAAAACACCAACAGAACCAGTCTCCAAGAATTGTGCGCTAGACCTTCTTATGCTCTCCAAGATGCACAAGAGAAGTGTGTGAGTGTGTGACCAAATTAAAGGAACCTATCCTCTATTTATACACAACAATGTCTCTTTAAGAGACATGACTCTTGGCCTAACTAACCCATAAAACATGGTTGACTAGCCACAATGGGGCTTTTTACAATTATTAGTAAAATTCCAGTAATATAATAATTTATGTTGAGTCAAATTGTACAATATATTTATAATAAAATTTTAAAGGTTTGACCAAAACAAATATACATGAATATCTTTTGTATTTACACCAACAATATTAACAATCTGGACCATCATATCTCTTACGATGAGCATCGTCAGAGGAGGATGGTTGGAGTAACCCTGGAGGCATGGAGTGGAGGAAATTAGACGATGAAAACTTAGAGGAGAAATCAGGGACATGGATCAATGAACTGTGAAATTAATTATCCACCATAGATAATAATGGGTCTCTCTTAAGCGGGGCTAAGAGGGGAGCTGTTGTCAGGGTGACGTGTCATGTTGACGAGGAACACTAGTGTGTCCATAAGAGGATAAGTGGCAGTACCTGGTTTTGTAAGCCCTTGCATTTGGTGATGACATGTAAGGCAACACATCAAATAATGGGTGGATCCATGTATCATGTGGGTGTTGAGCCATGTGTTAGGTTTGATTAGATATTTGAAAGGTCAATCAACGTGATTCCTAGTGCCACGTGTCCTGATAGGTGGCGATTTGCGAGTGTGCCACTTTTCCAAAGATGCCAACATGGTAGTGAGCATACCTCAGAGGAAGGAATGTGTTAGTCCATGATATGAGGAAGGGGTCGAGTGTGAACCCTCTCAAGCTTCAATCTCTGGATGATGCAGTAATACTATCCCTTCGATATATAGGTTGAGAGAGATCTTGACCATTCAATGGAGGGGTGTGGATCGAAGTGAGTTTCACTCCTGAAGGAGATGCACTCCGATGAGGGGAACCTAGAGAGAGAATGATAACCGTCAATCCATAATATTTGATTCCATTGGATTACAACCGTTTGATTTGGTATGGCCCATTCCAAGGCCATGGATCTTGGAATGCTTAAATTTCATGCAGTTATGTACCTTGAATAAATTTATACCATTGGATCAAGCGTTTAAGGACTGTGGAACCCTTTTTTTTAGTACTATCATATTTCTATGGTCAGAGTGACCTTGGATGCCCAGGATGGAGTTTCTCTAATGGACGAAACTCCAAGAGGTGATCTGGACCATTGATCAAACAGTGAACATGGTGTGGTCCTTCATGTTCCTTTGGTGAGTATTGGCAAAAGGAGTGATGTCAGGGTGATGGAGGTGCCAACATGGTAGATATGGTGTCATGGGGGGGACAAGTGTCATCACCTAGATGAATGAGCTGAGTGTAGTGTGATGACATGTACACCCATGTCAGTCCATGTGGGGGGTCCATGTGTCACGCAGTTGTTGGACGATGTGTCAAGGTGATTTTGTACTTTTAGGAGAGACCTCATGGGAAAGCAGTGCCACGTGTTGGGTGGTGACGATGCCATATGTCATGCTAGGTGGTAGGTGAGTGGACAGGTTTCTACCATTGTTTGGAGGCAATCACCATCAAGATGTTTGAGTGTGGAATTACAAGGGGAATGTGAGAGGTGATATGGATCGTAGATCAACAAGGATGCAAAATTCACTCTCAGTGGTATATCTTTGTGGGCCCTGTAAAATCTAAGCTTAGGGTGAGCGCAAGAGGGTTTTTATCTTCCGGGTGAGTTAGAGACTCCAAATAAATCATAGTTGTTGATCATCCGAATCTGAGGACCATCAGATCCATAGAAATGCATTGATAAGAGTGTGCTAGTTGGAGTGGAATGCGACTATGTTGGGTAAATATAGGATGGAGAAGGATTTCTTTGAACGAATTAGAGAATTTGATTTAGAGGGCCGGAAGGGCTAGGTGGATAGAACCATGTTAATGCCACATCATATAGTGCAAGGGATAGGAGCCAAGTGGGTTCTACATGGCAGTGAGGTGGCCTTTGGACAAGGAAGACCCAAGAAACTTTGGAAGGCCATAAATTCTGACCCATGACTCATATTTGAGCATGACTACACCCATTGAAAATATCTTAATGAGAAAAAGATGATGGTACCCTCGAGAAGAGGTTTTGAGATGGTTGAGGAAAAGAGAAATTTTGACACCCCATCCCTTAAAAGTTTACTTAAGGGGTTAGGGGTCTTACAAAGTGGTATCGGAGAAAAGTTCAAATGCTAGGTCTGTATGTGCTAGAGATTAGTCATAGGAGTGGTATAATATTTCCAGGATGAGCCTACTAGAAATAGTTTCTTTGCATTAAAATATTGTTTATGAACTGCACACAGTTCCTTGAGAAGAAGGACTACATATTTCGAATCTCGTTTTGGGATTTCTTGCAACAAAAGAATTGTTGTCACTTGATGAATTGATATATCCTCCTATAGGAGTGAGAATATGATGATACACATTAATGGTTGAATCCAAAGATAAAATGGCAGAATCCTATTGTAACATTCCCCGGTTGTCAACCCACTGGCCGGGCAATGCTACTGTGCGGAACAACATCATTCTCATACTTAATTAATAACATGCATTTAAATCAAATTAAACACATTTAACTTAGATTAAGCACAAGATTACTACTAACATAAATAATCCCCAGCATTAATAATAATTCATATGCATAACATAATACATGATACATATAAGCATCACAGGCATGCAAAACATAATATTAAGCATAAGCTAATACTTATCTTTGAAACCATGGTAATTCCACCAACTGCGTGTAGACCTTCCATGAACCTCCCAGCCTTAGACCACGCTTCTCGTCACTCTCAGCAATAGGTCACCCCCAAGCTAGGACTAATCTCCACCGGGTAAGGAATCCTAGGCTAGGTAAGGTTTACAGGAAGAATACACGTAAAAGAAGGAGGATTCTCTCCCAGGAACCACTTATGCCCACTGCCCAAAGACTCTCCTTCCCCACATGCCTGTTCCACTCCAGGAGTATACACCTTCTCTATCACCTAGACAGTCCTTCGGCTACTAACCTCCCTTGCCTTAGGCTTCAACAATAGACCGGACCAGAAATCTCCGAGCTCTGTGGCAGCTACAGGGTTCCTTCCAGGAGCTCTCTCCTTCCTCTGCTCACTCTCTCACCTGGAGAGAGTCGCTCACAGGCTTGGTAAAACCTGCCTCTTCAACAATAATCACTTCCCTCACCTAGAGAGAGGTTACACACAGGTCATACAACCAGTTTCCTTAATCTTGTTCCCGTACAAAGCAGAAAAACAACAAGGATCAACAACGAACATACAACAACAACAAACCACACCCATCCAAGAACTACGTGGCTGCTACAGTCAACTGGGACAAAAAACATGGGTTTCCCAAATAGATGACAGACAGACACTTCATTATAACAAGGATCAACAATTACGAGACACTTTGGGTTTCCCCAACCATCAATAAAGGATAGACTCATGGCTCTGGTTTCAGAGATGCGTAAGGTGTACAAAGATTCCACACAGAGACTCCCACAGTTCAAGTAAAGGATCCAGCATAAAACACCCAACAGAGGTCGATCGGGAATGCCCGCCCATTCAAACAGGAGATGGAGAATGGACTCCCTGACTCAGGTGATGGATGGAGGAATTGGAAGGTCGAACCCCAGATTCAGGTGATGTTTGGAGGAATGCCCACCCAACACCCATGAAACAATCGACGTAATGGAAAGTGAACCCCCAACATGGCTCATTTCTTGGGTTAAATCGCATGCACCTGGGTCGACACATGTTTCCCATGAAGATGCATGCATTCCATCGGCATGTGTTTCTCCCCAGGAACTTAGGACAAAACATAGATTTCACATGACTTTTGGAATAATATTAAAATATTATTCCCAAGGACTTAAGACCCTAGGCTCAATACTTAGCCTCTCTTTCCAACCTTCTAGCCCCCAATCCCTTACCCAGGCTTTGTGGAAGCTTAGTCCCCCATCACTCATTCATCATGGTCGGTCCACACGCAGAGATGTTTATCTTTATTAATAATGTGTAGAGTTACATGTACAAAATCAGGCTCTTGGCCTTCAACACTTAGGCTCCCTGGCCTAATAACTCATAACCCCATCATCTTATATAAACTTAGCTCACCAGCCTATAAATCATAATTACAATTCATAATGGAATTGAAGCAAGTCCTTGGGGTATTACAATCCCCTCCCCTTATTTTTGCACTGTCCTCAGTGCAACTTTCACACAACATCAACAAGATTTCCAAAATCTTAAAAAATATGCAAGTATTATGCCCACGTAGTGTCCTCATGCTCCCATGTCACGTCCTTAGGATCGTACCAGGTCCACTGGACCTTTACAAGATCAATAGCTCGATTCCGGAGCTGTTTTATTTTCCTGTCCATTATGCACACAAGATGCACTTGCAGGACACCTTGTTGCTCCACCTAAATCACATTCCAATCGATTACATGATTAACATCAGGTATATATATTTCTTAAGTAATGAAATATTAGACACATTATGTACAGTCATGGATGCAGTAATGCAAGCATATATGCAATGTATATATATGTATATACAGACAATTTTAATAACATTATAGCTGTATACAACATACACAACATACAATAAATAGAGAATTGTACTTATCTTTTGATTGAGAAGACCTTCCACCCTTGAGTAAGGCTATGACTCCATCAGGGCAATGGATTCCCAGGATAGCCATGGTCCACAATCTTTATCCACATGGTCTAGGCCAAGGTACCAGACCTCAGCAGCACTCCAACCAATGGTCTCTCATTCCCCACATGCCTGTCCCACCCAGGAGTATACACCTTCACAAACACAGTCCATTGGTGCTACACCTCCCTTTCCTTGGGCTTCAGCAACAGGCCAAACCAGAAGTCTTAGAGCACTGTGGCTTGAGGAGTTCCAACTTCCCTCAAAGGTTTCCAAGCAAAATCTTCCCGAGATACTCTTTGCAGTCAACATTTTAACTTTTATCAACATCATCTCATCTGCATCAACCACATGCAGTTATCATGAGAGAACATAAAATAATTCATTTAGGAACTCCAATTAGTTTGAAAGGAAATTCAACTTTTATCCCCAAAACATGACATTCTATTTCATGATTCATCTTGGTTGTTGCCATATTATGAATGCAACCATCCTTGTGATTTTCCACAAGCACCAAACTGCATGCAATTTTCCTGTAAGACTTCATCTTGCATACTGCCAACAAATTGTCAGTATTTTCTGTACATCATAATTCAACATGTACAACATCTTATGCAATGATTTTAGAATTTCCTACACCTAGCAATTCAATCACAATTACCAAACAACTTGACCAAATAGAATGACTCGTCATTCTATGCATATGCATGTTCATAATTAACAACAGTAAGTTTATTATTTCAATTTCCTAAACATAAAATTTTATGTAGTCTCTATTCCTGTGACTACCTGGCTTGTAACTTTCCTGTTGCAATGTTTAATAGTTCCTGAAATGTTCTCAACTTCATGGGATAGCAACATTTCAGCCATTAGTATAATTATTTCCATGCAATAATATATATGCATGTACTTACAAAACATATTCAAACATTGCATTTAGTATACAATTCTATCACTTATTATGCATGAGTGCAATTCTCAATGCATTCTTATTCAGTGCACCTTGCATTGAATTACATAATGCTCTCTATCTCAGTCATGTATCTCACCATCCATGAGTTGGAATTCTGGCCAATGTGTTGCTACCTTCTCCATACACTTCCTATTATCTTCCCAATTAATTGGATGCCTTCCTTTTCGACCCAAACATTACACCAAGAATATAATTCTGTGGTGTTCATTAGTGTTAGCAAAAAGGTTGCAGCCCAAGTTTTATTTAAAAGTAGGAAGCTTTTAGTACCTGTGTGGCTCATAACCTTTCCATATCCATACCTTGCCATATCCAACCAGGTCCTGGTCTTATACATGATTAGATTACTGGCATTTATTCCTGTAACCAGTTTTTATCTTTAATTCTTTGTTTACTACCCCATAAGCAAATTAACATGACATTTTACTATGTCAGTGTGTGCATTCAGAAGTTGAAAAGATTTGAATTAATACAGGCCTCCAGCCTTTACCACCTCTAGTGGTATGCATTCAGATAATATAATCATGTGATTTTATAAAATAGATCTGGCTGAGGAAATTCTTACCAAAATTTCCTTTCAACAATTATGCAAAAAGAGTGATAAAAAAAAAAAAACTCATACCTGCATGACTGCATTTAATAATTTTTTTTTATTTTTTTTATACTACCTGAATGTCTGATAGTAATAGAAGCTTTCATGCTTCTTTTATCAAACTTATAACCAACACTTCAGCTCTCTGTTGCTTCCTTCCTTATGCAACAACATCACCAACAATACTTGCAACATGCAAGCATTCTTTCCTTGGGTTGACCAAATGAGCCATAACATACTTGCTGCCACAAAATTGCAGCAACTTCTTTCTCCCTATAAAACTTTTTTTTTTCTTGTTGATCCCAAAAGTATTCAATTCTTCTTGGATTCCTGAATCTTCTTGTGCTCTCCACTGTAATAACTATGCATGATTATTCCTTCCCTGAGCACTTTCGACACAGTACCCCCACCTCAGTGGGGTCTGCTGACTTCCCAGTCAATGGATCTTCAACTCTCGAAGATGGAGCAACTCTTCGAGTTCCTACTAGAACTTCCACGTAACAAATCCATAGGCCTTACGTGAAAACTCACCCACGAGAACTAGAGGCAGCACAAGTTTCTCCTACGTGGCCACCGACTATGACCACACGCTTATCCACAAGGCGTTTCAGGATTTTGTGTACCGGGTGTTTCGATATGAGTCACCCTCGATTCTCTTATCCTTGAAATCTGAAACAAGAGTCTAGCGCATGCTAGCTCTTCCCTTAAATTCCATCCGTGTGACCTCTAACTATGACCTGGGGCCCCAAATTCCGAGCGCTACGAGACTTTACCCTTCACGAACTTCGAGGATTAGCTCTCCTCCTTTCTCTCGAGGTCCAAACTCCTGAACCCCATTTGCCTCAGATCAAAGGTCCACAGCTTTCTGGGTTCGACGGTCCAGATCAATTCTTTGTGAATCGACAATTCACGTTTTGGGGTTTCGAAAAATAGTTCCCCCTCTTTTCTTCCGATCTCCAGTTTTTCGAAATCCACATGAGTCAGATCCAACGACTCAAAGCTCCTCGTAATCCAACGGTGTGGATCCTTTCTTGTGAATTGGGAATTCATGGTTTGTGAAATTAAAAAATAATTCTCTTCCCTTTTTCAACTTTCGTCTTCATGAAATTCAAGTGCATTAGATCAACGACTAACACTCGCTGTGATTCAATGGTCTAGATCTCTCCTCGCGAATTGAAATTTTGCGTTTCAGGATTTCCGAGAACAACTTCCTGTGTTCTCCCAACTTTCGATTTTCCGATTTCCCGATGAAAGGAATCAACGGTTTGATCTTCCTTGAGATCAATGGTTCAATACCTCCCCTGAGATTTCGAGTGTTGAATGACTCTTAGCATCATCCTCCTCGTAGTTTCTTTTGATCTAATGACACACGACTATCGACACTTCTCCATCCAAGGATTCCTACCGTCCGTTTAGGTTCTCAATGACTTCTTTCCAAATATCTTGGCATCAATTCTTATGGACTTGACTTCCTCCCTAACTTGAAGGATTTCAAATATTTTGAAGGCTTCGATGGTGTTTTCCCTCCCGAGCTTTGGTTAATGAAATTTTAACTTCACCTTGCCACACACTTGCACTCTGCGTGTGAACTTGCACTGTTTCTCCCTGAGCTTTTAACTTACTCAGTCTCAAAGGGACTCAACCCTTCTGTGTTTTCCAAAATACTTTCTGGTGCCCTCTTGGCACCCTCTACGCTCACCTCCTAGAGTCTTTCGAACTTAAAAAAAGTTCCCTCTATTAGCACTCCTTGTGCTTGATATGCACACTCTACATACAAAAGTTCTATGTTATCTCTTCTGAGCTTCGTTTTCTGAACTGGAAGCATTATGTGTCTCTTCCATTTCTTTTCACTTTGTGGCAATTCAAATCATCTTTGGCACTCGTCAACCTTCTGCAATACAATGCGCAGATGACTAGAATTTGTCAGGCCTTCGTTTCTTGACAATTCCTTAATCATTCATTAACAATCTAATTTAAGAAAATGTTTCAATTTCACGAATTTTCTGAGCTCTTCTCAGCTCTGTACCTTTGTGTAATAGCTCCCTCTTTCTTATTCCCTACCCACATGACCAAGGGTCATGACCAAGTGCTATACTACTAGGTGCTACTCGGGCCTTTGGCCTTCAAAGAGTTTAAGGCACACACAACTATTTTCTGGAGTTCTGATTTACCAAATTCATGTAAATTGGGTGGATCGATGGTCTACGTTTACCCAACATTCGACAGTTAAAATCCGTTGCGGTTCTTCCATCTTCGAAGATTTCGGGACTTCAGGACTTCGGGTTTAGGTCCTTGAGGATTTCATACTTGCTTTCCTTTCCAACCCCCGACTTCCGAAATCCCAATTTACTTTACCCTCCGGATCCACATAGCACAGTTGTCGCCCACAACCATGGTGGCACGTGGCACGTTTAGGAGGGTCCACGTCACCTTCAATGATGTCATCAGGTCCCACCATGCTCACTTTTCTTTTCGGCCCACTGGCACGTGGTACACACCCATGTGTCCACGTCCATTCCAAGTGAAATCCAACGGTTAGACCTCTCTCAAATCTACAATGCAGAGCCTTTCAATATTTCGAGGATTCAGGGTTCTGTGCCTAAGCTCACTCTATTTTTCCCCGACAGTCGAAATCGTGTAATCGCGACTTACCTTTTGCTTGATCTAATGGTCAAGCCTTATACTCCCGATCTATGGTGTAGATAGTTTTGGAACTTTCAGGGTTTTGGGTTTTGGTCCCAGAGGTTCTTGCACTCGCTTCCCTCTCCAACTCCCGACTCCCAAACTTTTGACCTCTCTCACCTTGGGCCCACAGCATAGCTGTCACCAACCAAGGTAGTGACACATGGTGTCCTTAAGAAGGTCCACCTCACTCCCAGCGATGTCATAGGGCCCCACTACTTTCACTTTTCGTTTCGGAGTTTCGGGCATCAAAATTTCATGCATCTACACGTCTCGAACTTCTGTTTTCCGAAATTCTAAAATTACGGTCTATTAATGATCCAAACATATCTTTTAATGACTATGGTTGAGTTATTAATTGCATGTGTTTATTAACCATTCAAGAAACTTAATGAAAGAGGATGAATATGAGAGAATATATCACAGCCATAATACCAAAATATAGATCTAAAGTAAATCAATAAGAACAACAAACCATAACAAGAGAAGTGATAATGGAGTTCGGTACAAAATTGCCTACGTCTCTGGGCCTTTGTCTCAGTGGGGGAGGCTTCTTTATTTCTGTTCAAAGATCAAAAAGTACATCGCAACAGTTCCATTAGGCTACAAGACTAATTTTCTCATGTTCTTCCAGATCTCTAGAACCCATCAGAAGAAACGACACGCAAAACGGATGACCGGAGCTCCCAGAAATGGCCTGCAAGTGTCTGCTCCTCAACAACTCCCCTGCATAAAAATGGCTTTTGCTTGGCTTACCTTCACCATAAATCTTCTCTAACTGTCCTTCATGGCCTCAAAAAGGCCTAGTTTTTATAGATCTGAATTTGGTTATCCATCCCCAACTTCCTCCCAAAATCTGGGCTCAAATCCCCCTTCAAATGGCCCAAAATCCCCCAAAACTCCATTTTCTGGGCTAAATATCAGTTAGAAATCCCAAAAATCATTAATATATGGTTGAAAAACCACTTTTTGTTTAATTATTGGGCTTATCCCCCTTGATTGGTGCACGCTCCCTCTTTGTGGTCATATGACTGCATAAAACTGTGGGTTGGGGCTTAGCCCCAACCCCCTTCCACCCACATAGTAATGTATTACCTTTTAAATAAATTTAAATGTGTTTCATTAAACAAGAAACATATGTGGTGCGTTGGTAATAGGGACTTTACCAAGATTTGGGCTAGTCCAAGAGGTCATGGGATCAACCCCCATGGACTCCAAATAAACTTTTTCCACCAACCATTAACCAATATCATGGTGCCATGTGGTAGCCCATGACTGGGCCATGTGGCACCCAACAATTTGCCAAACAAATACCACTTGTCAACTACTGGGTAGATCCCTGTCACTGACCAGTCACTTTCTGTTGGGCTGCCACATGTCACTTCTTCCACTACCACTTGTCACCTTGTTGACGGGCGAAACAGTCCATCCGTCAACTGGGAGAGTGGAACCGGTCCGGGGTTGTCTAAATAACCCAAGCCGTTTGGTATGGACCACCCTGACGAGTTTAACGGCTCCGTTGGCCGCTCTGAGGTCTCGTAAGG
>ML781962.1:432316-454375 GCA_009831015.1 Picea engelmannii | reverse complement strand
CTACGTGCCATTCATCCGAGTGAGAACCAACACCTCATATGATAATTATGTGCCAAGTGTTAAGTTTAAACAAGCACAGTACCAACATTAACTATCGATCCGACGTGCCAATTCCATCGTTCAATCAATCGCTCAAACACAGGATTTACATAGCTCGGGACTTATGAAACATTCAACGTATAATCCAACTTTGCAAACAGTATGTTAAGCATCGATTTGTAAAGTTCAATGTGATTAACCCATGCGCCTTGAACCATTGCTATCACACCTTATAAACTTGTCCATGCATTCGGTGCATATTTTATATGTTTGTATTCCAATATTTTGAGAACAATATGATCCAAAGCTTTTCATATAATAACTGAGTGAAAACAATAATAAGGATAAAAGCAATAAGACCAAATCCATTACAATTTTCATAAGATCAGAACAAAACCAATAAATTTTATGCCCAAAGGTTTAACAATCAAATATATCCAAATGCGCAATCAAGGTAAGATAACGCTCAAGAACATAGGTTCGAGACAACCTTTAGCAATCATGTGATAAACCAGTGATCAAGTATCTTTCAGCAATTCAACCAAAGACGACGACAATCAAAGCAACGAATGAGGTGTTTTCACACTTGCAGTTGTGAAAACTAAAATGAAATTGAATTGAAATTGTCGCAAAAATGAGACGAATGTCTAGAAGCACAATGCGACAATGATTTGTCGTAATACCATAAGGGGTGTAGGCATCTTTTTGAGAGCAATCCAAAAAAATGGGTTGGCTGCCAACACACCTCCAGAGAGTGCCACGTCAATTTTTCACTGTTGACTTTTTTTGACTTTTTTCTCTATTTGGGAAAATGGTTAGAGTGCGATAACTCTCGCATACAATGCCCGTTTGCGAAAGTGAATATATGGCCGGAATCAACACGACGAGCCGGTCACAATGAAATTGGTTTCTTCTTATTATGAGAACTTTCATTTTTGAGCAGTTTTTAGCCCTGTCAGACTCCTGGATCCGATTCTGGATCACACCTCCCCACTAAAGGACCTTTTGGTCCCCAAAAGGTTATTGACCAGTCAACAAGCTTGGGATAGGCCACCCAGCTTGTCCTTTGTCTCTGAACTCTGTCCTGTGCACCTGTCTAATCAAAATAAACTGTAACACAATCATGACAACTGACAGCATATTGTTAGCCATTTGAACCCTGTTACATCTTACTGAAGCCACTATCATCCATGTAGACAACATTACTAATGATAGCATCAAAAATATGACTACAAATGAGCTGATATACTTGTAATATTTGCGCAACATGAGCTTATCTTGAAGCAACTTATGATTGATTTTCCATTCAACAATCATTTCTTATTCTTGCTTAAGATCGATTACTTCATTTGAAACAATTATTGGTTTGTTTCTTTCTTGCACTGCCTTCTTTGATTGTTCCATTGTTTGAAGTGTTTTATTTTCCTTAACATGATGAGCATGAACCACATAATCTTGACCTGCTTTGGTTAATTGATATTTATTCTTTGTCCTGTAGAAGATTGCCTTACGATCATATAAGTATCGACTAACTAAGACCATTCCACATTCACTTAAGGACACTAAATCACATGTTACCTCGTCCACATACTTAGATGAAATTGAAAATTTCATTGTGCACTGCTTTGTTATGTGCATTTGATGATGATTGCTTATCCATTTAAGTGTGTAAGGATTATGATGAGTTTGTGTTTTTAACCCCAATTGCTTAACCAATTCTTCTGAGATTAGATTAGCTTGAGATCCACTGTCGATTAATGTGTCTATATTAGTGTGTCACATGATGGTCCTTATATGAAACAAGATACTTCTATAATCAATGCCTTCACCAATTTTACCTGTCCTACCAACCAATGAGATATTTGATTCATCACCTGAATCTGATCCCAAGGCTGTGGGTCTTGTTGTCGCTGCCACTATTTGCATTCCCTTCTTTTCCTTGAACCACTTTGGCCTCTTCTCAGGATGCAACTGCCAACATATGTCCTCATCATGTCCCTCTTTCTTACAATGCTTGCAAGAGGGCTTCCGTTCCTTCCTCATCACTGCATTTGAATTCTTTCCATGCCATTCCTCTTGTTCTCTTTCCTTGAAGACAATGATTCCCCTAACACACCTGCTTTTCCTGCTTTAATATACGTAGCTTGAATAGAAACCTCATCAAGGTTAGTGGGTACAAACATGAATACAGTGTTTCTAATATGCATAGGTAAACCTCCTATATACTTCATAAGGGTTTCATGTGTATGTAAAGGGATATCTAACATCAATGCCATTTTATGAAAGTTATCTGTATACTCTTGCACTGTTTGTCCTTTTCTTAGTTTTAAAGATTGCCATTCAATTAATGCTTTTTCTTTATACCCCAAAGGATATAATTGTTTCCTAAGTGCAGAAATGAAGCTTTTCCATGATGGAAATACATTAGCCACTTGTTGTGTTTCATTTTGCAGCTTGCTTTTCCACCAGATGAGAGTTGTACCTGCAAGTCTCAAAGATGCCAAATTGATTTGTGTGGCCTCATCCTTGATCTGTTGTACACTATAGTAAACCTCCATCTACTTGACCCAATTGTCAAGTTTCTCTGCATTTACTTCACCATCATATATGGGCAACTCAAATTTAACATCAATTTTTAATAATGGCATTTCCTTATTATGTTTATGAACATGTTTCTTTGCATTAGACTTAGAACTTGAACTTGAAGAAGAAGGAGAAGAAGGAGGTGATGATGGAGGTGAAGGAGGAATCCGAGGATGATCCTCTTCCTCTTCACTTTTTCCCTTTGAAGATTCACCCAAAAATGGTCTCTTTTGTTCCAAGTAATCCTCGTACAAAACTTTCACCATCTCCGACATAGCAAGGAAATTTTTTTGAAACTCTTTCTCATCCTGAGAAAGCCCTTCTTCCAATGCCATCTTCTCGCTGTGAGAAGCTCTTTTTCTCAATCCAATTAATGGATTCTTTGCAACAAGATCACCTTCACCACGGTGTAGCTTTTCCCTAGCTAACATGAAAAACTCAAATCCAAACGTCAACTAGCTCTGATACCACTTGATCCGAAAAGATCTTTTAATGACTGTGGTTGAGTTATTAATTGCATGTGTTTATTAACCATTCAGGAAACTTAATGAAAGAGGATGAAGATGAGAGAATATATCACAGCCATAATACCAAAATACATATCTAAACTAAAGCAATAATAACAACAAACCATAACAAGATAAGTGATGATGGAGTTCGGCACAAAATTGCCTACGTCTCCGGGCCTTTGTCTCAGTGGGGGAGGCTTCTTTATTTCTGTTAAAAGATAAAAATGTACATCACAGTAGTGCCATTAGGATACAAGACTGATATGGTCATGTTCTTCCAGATCTCTAGAACCCATCAGAAGAAACTGCACACAAAACGGATGATCAGAGCTCCCAGAAATGGCCCGCAAGCGTCTGCTCCTCAATAGATCCCCTGCATAAAAATGTCTTTGGCTTGGCTTCCCTTCAGCATAACTCTGCTATGACTATCCTTCATGGCCTAAAACAGGCCTGGATTTTATATATCTGAAGTTGGTTATCCATTCCCAACTTCCTCCCAAAATCTGGGCTCAAATCCCCCTTAAAATCGCCCAAAATCCCCAAAAAATCCATTTTCTGGGCTAAATATCAGTCAGAAATCCCAAAAATCATTAATATATGGTTGAAAAACCACTTTATGTTTAATTATTGGGCTTATCCCCCTTGACTAGCACGCTCTCCCTCTCTGTGGTCATATGACTGCATAAAACCGTGGGCTAGGGCTAAGCCCCAACCCCCTTCCGCCCACATAGTAATGTATTACCTTTTAAATAAATTTAAATGCGTTTCATTAAACAAGAAACATATGTGGTGCATTGGTAATAGGGACTTTACCAAGATTTGGTTGGTCCAAGAGGTCATGGGATCGACCCCCATGGACTCCATATAAACTTTTGCCACCAACCATTAACCAATATCATGGTGCCACGTGGCACCCAACGATTTTCCAAACAAATACCACTTGTCAACTACTGGGTGGATCCCTATCACTGACCAATCACCTTCTATCAGGCTGCCACATGTCACTTCTGCCACTGCCATGTGTCACCTCCAGAGAGTGCCACGTCACTTTTTCACTGTTGACTTTTTTTTTACCTTTTTAGCTGTTTGGGAAAACGGTCAGAGTGCGATAACTCTCGCATACAACGCCCGTTTAAGAAAGTGAATATATGGACGCAATCAGTGTGATGAGACGGTCACAATGAAGTTAGTTTCTTCCAATTCTGAGAACTTTCATTTTTGAGCCTTTTTTTATCCTTGTTAGACTCCTGGATCCGATTTTGGATCAATTAATCTACTTGATCCAATGGTCCTGATTCCCCACGATCTGACAACTCAGATATTGTCGGCATTTCATGTATCAAGATTTCGTGTGTCATGAGGTCGAAAGATTTTCCACCTTCATCCTCCCTATTCCCGAAATGTCGATTTCTTCCTGGACAATTGACGGTCCAGATCTCGCTTAGATCGACGGTTGTGATCCAATCGTGAATTCACGTTTCGTGAATTCTCACAAACTCACCCTTTGACCATTTCAAGTTACGAGTCAGTGAAAGGTTGATCACTCTCCACGCGTCCTTTCCGATGGATGGTTCTGACAAATTCAGGATTTTGTGTATCGCGATTTCCACACTCCTGTGCAACTCCAAAGGGTTTTAAGCCTTGTAAACATTCTCCAGATCTGACAGTCATGAGGGTTCTCCTTTCCTCCTGAACATATCCTATGGCTCCAACAGTTTTGGTGTGGATTTATCTCTCTCCCTGTGGCCATATACCACATTGGCTACAGTTTTATAATACCGCTACACCTCCTGAGCTTTGTAACATGGCCAAGTAGCCTGTTGACACTCAGAAACATTTTGAGTTCTGAAAAATATCTATGCTATAGTATTCAATATCTTCCATATCGTCGAATCAATATCTATCTCCTTCAATATAGTCATATTCTAGCTAGTCCTCCATACACAATTTCTTCTCAAAACCTCGGTCCAAAGACCACTTATCCATCCAATCTAGGCTCAGCATTGAAACTATGCTCTGATACCATATTGTAATGTTCCTCGGTCGTCAACCCACTGGCTAGGCAATGCTACTATGCGGAAAAACATCATTCTCATACTTAATTAATAACATGCATTTAAATCAAATTAAACACATTTAACTCAGAGTAAGCACAAGATTACTGCTAACATAAATAATCCCTGGCATTAACAATAATTCATATGCACAATATAATACATGATACATATAAGCATCATAGGCATGAAAAACACAATATTAAGCATAAGCTAATACTTATCTTTGAAACCGTCGTAATTCCACCAACTGCGTGTAGACCTTCCACGAAACTCCCAGCCTTAGACCACGCTGCTCATCACTCTCAGCAATAGGTCACCCCCGAGCTGGGACTAAGCTCCACCGGATAAGGAATCCTAGGCTAGGTAAGGTTTATAGGAAGAATACACGTAAAATAAGGAGGATTCTCTCCCAGGAACCACTTATGCCCACTGCCCACAGACTCTCCTTCCCCACATGCCTATCCCACCCCAGGAGTATACACCTTGTCTGTCACCTAGACAGTCTTTCGGCTGCTAACCTCCCTTGCCTTGGGATTCAGCAACAGACTAGACTGGAAATCTTCGAGCTCTGTGGCAGCTATAGGGTTCCTTCCAGGAGCTCTCTCCTTCCTCCACACACTCTCTAACCTGGAGAGAGTCGCTCACAGGCTTGGTAAAACTTGCCTCTTCAACAACAATCACCTCCCTCACCTGAAGAGAGTTTACACACAAGTCATACAACTGGTTTCCTTAATCTCGTTCCCGTACAAAGAAGAAAAACAACAAGGCTCAACAACGAACATACAACAGTAGCAAACCACACCCAGCCAAGAACTGTGTGGCTGGTACAGTAAACTGGGACAACAAACACGGGTTTCCCAAATAGATGACAGGCAGACGCTTCAGTGTAACAAGGCTCAACAATTAGGAGACACTTTGGGTTTCCCCAACCAACAATAAAGGACAGACTCACGGCTCTGGTTTCAGAGATGCGTAAGGTGTAAATAGATTCCACACAGAGACTCCCACGGTTTAGGTAAAGGATCCAGCATAAAACACCCAACAGAGGTTGATCGGGAACACCTTCCCGTTCATATGGAAGATGGAGAATGGACTCCCTGACTCAGGTGATGGATGGAGGAATTGGAAGGTCGAACCCCAGATTCAGGTGATGTTTGGAGGAATGCCCACCCAACTCCCATGCAACAGTCAACAAAATGGAAAGTGAACCCCCAACATGACTCATTTCCTGGGTTAAATTGCATGTGCTTTCGTTGACACATGTCGCCCATGAAGCTGCATGCATTCCATCAACATGCGTTCCTCCCAAGGAACTTAGGACAAAAAATAGATTTCACATGGATTTTGGAATAATATTAAAATATTATTCTCAAGGACTTAAGCCCCTAGGCTCAATACTTAGCCTCTCTTTCCAACCTTCCAATCCCCAATCCCTTACTCAGGCTTTGTGGAAGCTTAGTCCCCCATCACTCATTCATCATGGTCGGTCCACATGCAGAGATGTTTATCTTTATTAATAATGTGCATAGTTACATGTACAAAATTAGGCTCTTGGCCTTCAACACTTAGGCTCCCTGGCCTAATAACTCATAACCCCATCATCTTATATAAACTTAGCTCACCAGCCTATAAATCATAATTATAATTCATAATGGAATCGGGGCAAGTCCTTGGGGTATTACACCTATTAAGGGAAAGATTAAGCTCAAAGAATGGATGAGATGGTGGTTGTAATACTTCCTGTAAGAATGGGTTGATGGAACCCCTAACAATTACAATTGTTTCTTAAATAAAAACACTAAACCATGTATGTATAACTCCTCATAAGAGGAATGATGTAAGTTTGTAAGGTCAATATAATTGACCTATAGTGAATGGAAAATACAGTTGGGATATACTGGTTAAGCAAGGAAAAAGGAGTTCTTTGAACTAACGATAATTCTCATAAAAGAGGTGAAATAACATGAACATATGAACTAGTTTATGAGCTCACGACTATAAAAAAATGTCTTCATGTATACTGATATGAGTACTTGTTATGCATGGAAATGAAATATGTGAATTTATTGTAATGCATATGGTGATGAGTAAGCATGCATGTAACATGAAAATAGACATATTATAACCTATGGTGAGTTGTAAGGTATGGTCTTCTAATGGAAATTTTAGTTAAGGATGATTTGGTATTAGGAGGAAAACTAACAACATGAATTAAATGTTGATAATTCTATTGATTATTTCCTTATGAAGAGGATGTGGCAATGATTAATGAAAGGGTAATATAAAGTCTAGAAAAGGAAGTGGTGGAGGATTTCTAGATGACTAATGGGTCAGAGTGACATCCATAAATAGATGATGACCATATAGGTATGGCTTAGTATGCTTAAGAAAAAATCAAAGGAAAAAATTAGGAAAGGATTTCCTTGATAAGGTTCTATTGACCAAGAATGGTTTGAAGCATGAAAGGAAGTTGAATTTGGGCATTTTACTATAGTGGGTAATGTAGTAAATTACCTAGCTGCATTTTTTGAATATTAAATGTGTTAGTAGTAGAAGGGAAATAGTGTTATCTTGTTGGTTGTTTCCATGTAAAGAGAGAAACATAATTACAAATAGGCCTGTGAGACTTGTCAAGTGATTGACTGTAAGCTCTCATTGGAGAATGTTGATATTAATATTGACTAAAAGAAAATGATTGGTATAGAAATGTGCAAACGATGCACATGTATGATGTATGAGTATGTGTAGGATAAAGACATGGTAAGATTTCCTAAATAAGTGAAATGTGAGGCAAGATTTGTACTTACCTACTTTGGAAATTCCATGGATGCATGGTTGACCCTATGTAGAAGGGTATGAACTATTTTTTTAAATAATAGCTTGAAGGGGTGTACTCCTTTATTCAAAGGAGTTGTATAAAGAGTAGATGAGAAAGGATGCTCTAGTGTTATGAGTAGAAGGAAGAATGATTAGGCCTTTTGGAACTGTATGTAAATTATTGTGAGAAATCATGAATTGAATGACTTTAATAAATATGCATGTGAAATTGTAAAGTGTTCCAATGGTAGGCACCCACAGTATGCTGATGCATGTAGCTAAGTGCATAAAAGAACAATAGAATAAGGTTCGTTTGTGAATGCATAATATGAATTTATGATAAGAATGCATGCTTGAGTTCCTCATGTAATATTGGGTAAAACATTGAAATGATGAAGCTAAGGCTAACTCATAGATTGAGATCATTTTACATGATGATGGAAATGAAACAATAGAGTTACATGATAAAAGGTTCCATGTGGAGGAACTGTGGGAGAACTCGGTTAATGGGACAAAGCCATAACATTAAACGACTGCTTAAAAGAAGGAAGTAGGCTACAAAGTCTTTTCGCATAAGAATCCTAGATTACATTTTAAAACAAAATGCATGAATGGGGAGTTGACATGTGACAAAACCTTGACAACCCTTATTCTATTTGGTGAATGTGTATAATGCACTGACTCATAATTAAATTATGAGATAATTTTGGATGTTGTAGTATATGTTACATACAGGAAAAGTCAAGATAATATTGTTTGAAAATGCTCAAGGAATAGAGAAGGCATATCCCAAAATGGATATATTGCATAAGAAACAAATGAGAAAAAGGGAGGAACACTTTCCTTTCTTTAAAACTCTGAATTAAGAGATAGAGTTGTATTATTTAAAAGAATAGATGTGGAAACAAAGGAAAATAAGTGTATGAATATGTTAAATGAATAACCATGGTTAAACCATGTTATGAAAATAAAACAATTCTATGGGAACAAATCAATTAGGATAAAAGTTCCAATTTTTATAGAGAAGTTGAAAAAGGGGAGAATCCCTTGTCCCTTTTCTCTAGGATAAGAAAGTTGATATACAATTATGTGTGAAGGTTTTCAACATGAAAATGTTGACAATTGTATGATTGTAGAAACAACTGAAATAATTAATGGTGTTATGAGTAGAAGGAAGAATGATTAGGCCTTTGGGAATTGTATGTAATTGATTGTGAGCAATCATGAACTGAACGCCTTTAATAAATATGCATGTGAAATTGTAAAGTGTGCCAATGGTAGGCACCCACAATATGCTAATGCATGTAGCTAAGTGTATAAAAGAACAATAGAATAAGGTACATTTGTGAATGTATAATATGAATGCATGATAAGAATGCATGATTATGTTCCTTATGGAATATTGGGAAAAAC
Organism: Picea engelmannii; assembly: GCA_009831015.1. Taxonomy (NCBI): domain Eukaryota; kingdom Viridiplantae; phylum Streptophyta; class Pinopsida; order Pinales; family Pinaceae; genus Picea; species Picea engelmannii. The sequence continues at coordinate 444,957 of ML781962.1, read as the reverse complement.
ATCGAAATGATGAAGTTGCGGCTAACTCATAGATTGAGATCATTTTAGATGATGATGGAAATGCAACACTAGATTTGCATGATAAAAGGTTCCATGTGGAGGAATTGTGGGAAAACTTTGTTAATGGGACAAATCCATAACATTAAATGACCATTGAAAAGTAGTAAATAGGATACAAAGCATGTTCACATAAGAATCTTGGATTACATTTAAAAAAACAATGCATGAATGGGGAATTGACATGTGACAGAACCTTGACAACCCTGATTCTAATTGGTGAATGTGCAGAATGCACTGACTCATAATTAAAATTATGAGATAATTTTGGATGTTGTAGTATCTGTTACATACAGGAAAAGTCAATATAATCTTGATTGAAAATGATCAAGGAATGTAGAAGGCATATCCCAAAAGGGATAGATTGCATAAGAAACAAATGAGAAAAAGGGAGGAACACTTTCCTCACTTTAAAACTCTGAATTAAGAGATAGAGTCGTATGCTTTAAAAGAACAATTGTGAAAACAAAGGAAAATAAATTTATGAATATGTTAAATGAATAAACTTGGTTAAACCATGCTATGAAAAGACAAAAATGCTATGGGAACATATCAGTTAGGTTAAAAGTTCCAATTTTTACATAGAAGTTGAAAAAGGGGAGAATCCCTTGTCCTCTTTCTTCTTAAATTTTTTATATTTATCTAGGATAAGAAAGTTGATATATTGTTATGTGTGAAGGTTTTCAACATGAAAATGTTGACAATTGTATTATTGTAGAAACATCTAAAATAATTAATGTTGTTTACCCTCATGAAAACATTGAGGACAATGTGAAAAATTGTATATGGATAGGTTGAGACATGTCTAAAATTGTTTTTTGATTTAAATTCTATGGCACACACATTTTAATTTAATATGACAATTGATATGTGATTGTGAAGAGGGATATACCTGTTATATCTAGGAGAAGATAAAAGTTGTTGGGAAGCACAACTGCCAATGATGGAAAACCTCAAGCAAAGGATGAATACAAGAAGGCTCTTGTTGAAAGAATTAATGAACGGACTTTGGAAGTACTTTGAAGCACCACTAAGAAGGTAAAATCATAAGGTTGTTGGCAGTCAGGTAGGTATAAATTTATCATGCTTTGTGGCATGAGGTTGAAGATGGATTTGGTAAGGTTCCTCTTGATATAATATATACTTTAATAATCAAATTCTAATTTTGGTTGAATGATGTATTTAATTAATACCCAAGAAGGGTAATATTCAAGTGAGAATAACCTAAAGGACAGATGTATAAACCTCTAGAAGTCAAGGATAACTAAAATCCTTGCATGAAATTCATGAAAAAATGTATCATGAATGCATTGACCAATCAGGAATGACTGGAAACAAGAGTGATCATTAGAAACACATTGGTTGAATGAATTAAGAAAGGTGCATGTTCACAAAGAGTGGGAATGGATGGGACTTCCCTTATGGAAGGAGGACCTTCGAATATTCCAACATAGTTTTGAAATGACAAGAGAAGAATTGGGTGGCCATGAATATTAGCACCTTGGTTATGAATAAAGAAATAATGTTTGAATGCATTCATCTGCAATTTTAATTTCATATAATATGTGCCAATTTGAGCTCATGATCAACTCAATGTCGGAAACACATTTATGCTACAACAATGAATATGATTAAATGAGCCATATGGTGGGAGGATGGATAATTTCTAACTCCCCATAGAAAAGTACCCAACATGAAACGTGGTAATATGGAAATAATGTAGAGGTTTGACTATTTCATGTTGAAAGTTTGTGTATTAGCTCGGGATGTTAGTATACAATGTTAACTGTACGAACTATCTTTGTAAACTGTTGAGATCGGGGGGAGGAAAAGGGTAGATTCTGGGGATTATATCGTAGGCTGAGGAGCCTAGTGCGATCTAGTTCTCCCCATATAAATATCAACCATAAGAGGGGAATTGTAAGTGCGCGATGCCGGACTTGCAGAACTACCATAATAAAAGAGCCAAGAGCCAAATATTTGTGGATGTAGCCCAGGAGGGGGTGAATCACAATAAATGAATGTGTGATATGATGAATGTATGCATCCATTTACTTTCTTTCCACAATTTATGTATATGCTTAATCAATGAGAGAATACTTTGGCATGGAACATGAATGAACTGCTTAGGAAGTAACTATGTAATGGAAGTGTGTACCCATGAGGAATAGGTGTATTACCGTTATAGTTCGTAGTGCATGGCTCTAGTTAACAAACCCCTATCTCATACTCAATCCTAGGCTATAAACACTTGAGTCTTACAACCACCCATTTAAAGCTATATCGGGTGAGACTGTGCAGTGCATTCGTTGTATCGTGTTTCCTTTTGGTTTACTAGAAGGGATGATAGTTTCATTCTTTGTTGGTAACCTGAAAGATATTAACCTTGGGTCAACAATACAGACAATAGGAGAGGACAGCTAATAAGACCAACAAATGGTTCCATTGTCGTGTTAAGAGGAATAAGAGATGACTGAGTAGATGAGAAAGAATGCATGAGAAAAGAATGAGTGAAACCATAATACCACTAAGCCATCAGAATGGAATGTTGAGACCATGGAACCCCACGAAAGAAGAAATCGAAGGCTGGATGAGAACCAAAGAGCTAGAGTTTGCCCAAAAAGACAATAGAAACCCTAGCATCACACCTCACAAATATATGGATAGATACATGTTTACGGATTTACAAAAAGTATTTTTCTATGATTTTCCCCACCTACTGCAGGAGTAGATACTACGGTTGAAAGATAACCACATGATGAATCAAATCCAATAGCTAGATTGGACCCTAGTATAGGTTGAGAAGTTACAATAGGTGAACAATAAATTCACCTGCGCAGTTGATTTTTGGCTTGACAGTATTCTGGCAGGCTTCATCATAGAGTTTGCAGTCGAAACAACAAAGTCATACAGTGCAGTCGAGCAAGAATTTCTACGTAGAACCCGAGGAAGATACATTTGATCACTGTATACTTCTAGTAAAATATTTCTATATAACAAAGGTGTAATTACAATGGAATTAGATAGCTAGGCTTCCCTGCATGCATGGGGGACGAGGGAAGCACTGACAGAGAGAGGATAAATGGAAGAAGGTGAGGATAAAGGCAAGAAGGAGGAGGAACTCTTGGACCTGATCTTGATGGAAGATGACTAGCTTAAGTGGATCTTGGCGTCATCAGGAATGACGCGTAGCAGAGTACCCTACCAATATAAGGTGAATACCAAGAAGAGAGCCATAGCAATAAGGGAGGGCTTGGAAAGCAATGAGGAAGAGGTAGAGGATCTCCGAGCTGTGGAGAAGATTGAGGAAATCCTGTGCGCAACATATGAGAGGAAAACAAGAGGCCCAAGAACAAGAGGAGAAGATAGCCATCCTTTCCATATTAATGTCAGTGTGGAACCCATAAACCCATGTGCGACCAATACACCAAAGAGAACACCACCGTTTAGACAATCGAAGTTCGGAAGAAGTCTGACAACAAGAAGTAAATCTACCATAGGAGCAACAACTGGAGGAGCCAGTTCAAGTAGTACTAGTCAAGTATCTACATTGAGCGATGGAGGTAGCATTTTAGTATTTAAAATGGTAGGACACGATCCCACTGTCAGATTACTAGAATTTCAAGGAGAAGTAGCAGAAGATCCTCAGAAGCATTTGTTCATTTGTGCAAAGATCTGGGAGGCAAAACATATCACTGATGAAGATACCAAACTCGTGTAGCTAGCGATCACACTAAGAGACCATGCACTAGACTGGTACATGAGCCTAGACACAAACAGTGCCCCTGGGATGACAAGGACATTGGAAGACATTAAGAAGCTATTGATTAATGAGTTCTAGAAGCCAAGCTCAGAGGATCAGTACATGAATGAGATGATCGAGATAAGACAGAAACCAGGAGAGTCTGTATGGGAGATTGACTAGAGATTGAAGCGACTAAAGGGGAAGTTAAAATACCTTATGATTGAGATGCAGCATCGACACCTGTTTTTCAACTCACTACTCCCACATCTAAAATATCCCTTATGAAAACAAAAGTTTTATATGCAGACAGAGGCTCTACAGGCATCCTTGCAGTTGGAAGAGAACCAGTACCAACAGATGGAGCCTTTTATTGAAGAATTGAAGGAGGATTTGAAGAATCTAAAAATTTAGTTGAACCAAAATAATAACAAGGACAGATGAAAAGTCATTTGGTGAACCACATGCAGGACAAAAGGACACCAAAAGAAAAAATTTCCAACATTCGCGTAGTATATGGCAACCGACATGCCAAACCCGCTACCATAGGGAGGATTATGGTGCGAAATATGCAAGAAACTGGGTCACGACCCTTATCACTGCATGATGATGTAGAAGTACCAGAGAGTTCCAAAGAATTCTTATTGCACCTTTTGTAAGTTGGTAGGCCACGACGAAAAATATTGCATAACTATGGAGCTGATGCGTGAAAGAACATCAGATGCATATAGGGTACAGGCCGAAATGATGATTGGGAAAGCAACGCCACAGTTCAATCAAGCCCTAGCTCCGTACAACACTGTGTAGCAATAGTACAATACTACACAACAACCATACAATAATGCACAACCATAGTACAACCCGACGCAACCCTAGTCCAATACCGCACAATATAATCAGGCACCACAGTATAACGCACCGAGAGGGGACCGATCAGGCTATCGAGGAGGAGAACGAGCCAAAGGAGGCTTCAAATGTGGCAGAGGACTAGTCACATGTCACAACTGTCAGCAACTGGGACATTATGCATGGGAATGCCCACTGTCGCTAGCGACTTGTAGGTATTGTCGTATATCCGATCACGAGACAGAGGAATGTCTGACACTATTATTAAAGATACAAGAAAAGAGGAACCAGAACAATCAGAATGTTCAATGGATTTCAGTCGAAGTAAGGGAGGACAGACAAAACATCAATATAGTCACTCATGGAGGAACGAAAACAGGAAACGATGCAGTCCGACAGGAACCCGCACATAACCAATGGGTAAAGAAGAACACTGAACCAAGAAAGCAGTTCGACGCGCCCAAAGAAAAGGAGACTTTTAAGGAATCCAGACAAGAATTTCAGAAGATGGACACAATGTCGACTTCCACTACGCAACCAGTTAATGAAGCCCCAAAATATGAAATGTCACCATCATTGGATTATACCAATGGAATTCCACCTAAGGGACAAGTAAGTACTATCAAAGACATTTTTCAATCATGCATAAAAGTGTTAAGTGATCCTTCATTTGTGAAAATATTGCAAAACATCCTAGAGAAATGTAGCAACGAGATGGAACGAAATCTAGAACCAAAAACTATCAATCATCTACACACAAGACGAAGAACAAGTAGGGAATTTAGACTGAATGCTAACATTGGGGATTTTAATATGGGAGACATCATACTAGACCTAGGATCCGAAGTGAATGTGCTACCCAAGAAAACCTCACAATGCATGGGAGAGCCAACATTGGGATACTCAAATGTCCAATTAAAACTAGCAAACCAACATAGGGTCCTACCAATAGGGAAATTTAAAGGAGTAACAATTGATCTTGATGGAGTGAGCACTAAATAAGACTTTGAAGTCATCGAAATAGTAGATGGCACAACACTGTACCTGACACTACTTAGTTTGGACTGGATGTTTGACAAACATGCCATAATTAACTTGAAGACAAGAAAAATGACATTTGAATCTGGAGATTACAGGGTCATAGCAACACTGGATCCATCAGAAGGGGAGAGGTCTGTAGAACCCACTTGCCTGGACATAGAGGAGATCGAACAGTTTTACGGAACAACTGTGCCCGAGGAGGATTATGTTAACCCAACTGTAGATGGGGTACTCAGTTGGCGCAACATTACTTCATGCACAATAGATTCAAACACCAAGTTAGAAAAATGGTAGCAGAGACTACACGAAGTATCCACGAGAAGGTGTGCAAGATTCGACTGCACAGTATGATGGATGGGCATAGAAATCAAAGAACCACCCAGTTTCCACAGAGTAAATGATTTGGAAACATTTTTGACACATTATGAAGACGAAGTATTAGAGAAACAAAGGCTACTAGCACTGGATTTATCACTCAAGGCCACACCCGCAAGATGGTGGGGTGCACACAAGAAGACTATCACAAAATGGTACCAATGTGAGCGGTTACTACACATAAGGTTCGACGCAGAACAGAAAAACAACAAACAACGAAAATATGCAGGACTAGGGACACCAAAAAAACACTTGGAGAAGTGAAAAATGCTGCAGAGAATGACACCACCAAAGGAATGGCCTCACCACTTCATTCACACTTTAGAGAGCATTCCAAATAACTGGTATACAGATCAAGAATTGTGCAAAGGAACTACAACATGGATGACATTGCAACATAACTTTACTGTCACTTTCTCATTCGAGCATGAGAACCCCAACATAGATGCCGAACTAAAGTGGATCAAAGGAATCATATTTATTGAAGAACTGAAAATAGAACTTATTACCGAAGAGAAACAACGGAATAAGAAGACTGTCAAGGAACTAATGTCATGTTACCATGTACAAGAGGAAGCACCAGATGAAGATGAACCATGCAACATTCATATTGAAGAACTAGAAGGTGAAAGAGATGTAAAGGGACCACCCATCGAATCCGAATTTATTTCCACACTAATCAAGGTAAATAAAGTTAACATCAAAACAACTGAACATCCCAAAATGGCCAACATTGGAGACTACTGGGATGAGCCAACAATAGAAAGCATCACAGAATTGTTGCGCGAGCACAATGACTTATTTCCTTCAACATTTATAGAGATGAAGGGTATAACAAGAGAACTGGGAGAGATGAAGATTCCCCTCAGACCTGAAGCTAGACTGATTAGACAACAACCATATAGACTGAATCCCATAGATAAACATAAAGTCAAAGAGGAGATCGACCGGATGCTCGAATCCGGCATAATCGAACCAGTCGAGGAATCATAATGGATAAGACCAATGGTCGTATAGGAAAAGAAACAAGGAAGAGGGATTATGATATGCGTCGACTTGAGGAAGTTGAATGATGCATGCCTACATGATCCATTCCCTACAACATTCATGGATGAAGTTTTAGAGAATGTTGGAGGACACAAAGCTTACTCATTCACTGATGGGTTCTCAGGCTACCATCAGATTAAGATAGCACTAGAGGACAGATACAAGACCACGTTTGTGATGGAATGGGGATCTTACCAATATACAGTCATGCCATTTGGACTGAAGAATGCACCAGCAATATTCTCCAGAGTGGTTATCGCAGCATTTAAAGAATGCATCTATCAATTTCTCAAAGTATACCTAGATGACTGGATAGTATATAGTCTGTTGAAAAACCATGTGGAACTTTTACGCTTTGATGATAGAATGATGCAGACAGTGTCAGATATTGCTAAACATAAATAAATGTATATTTGGAACACCGTTTGGGATACTATTGGGTCATATAGTATGAAAACAAGGGTTATTGGTCGATCTGGCAAAGATCGTAGTCAACGTCAATTTACTAGCACCAAAAACAGTCCATTGGTTATGAGTGACGTTAGGACACACATGATACTATAGGAAATTCATCAAAGGATATGCACATATCACAACACCAATGGAAAAGATGTTAAGGAAGGATACAAAGTACCAATGGAATGACAAGTGTCAACACGGTCTGGATACTCTGAAGGAAAAGATGGTCACTGCACCAATATTAGTATTTCCAGATTGGGGAAAGACATTCCATGTGCATGTATATGCATCAATGATAGCACTTGGAGCTATCTTAGCACATCCAAGATCAGGAGACTTGGATCAACCGATAGAATTCACAAGCATAAAACTATCAGACTCAGAACAAAATTATAACACGATGGAAAGAGAAGGCCTAGATATGGTTTACACACTGCAGAAGTTTAGACACTACCTATTGGGAAAACATTTTAAGATGTTTACAGATCACTCAACCCTAAAATACCTAGTCAACAAGCCAGTGTTGGGGGGGAGAATCTGTCGATGGCTATTGTAATTTCAAGAATTTGACTTCGAATACATAATCAAACTAGGAAAACTGAATGCAAGACCTAACCACCTATCACGGGTCACAAATGGAGAAGAACCTATGAACTTAGAAGACAACTTTTCAGATGCCCAATTGTTCTCAGTACAAATTTCTGATGACTAGTTTGTAGATATTATCCAATACTTGAGCACAAGTACCGCACCAAAAGAATATACCACTGCACAGAAGAAGAATCTGGTAGTTTACACAGTCGACTATCAACTGATCGTAGGACATCTATATAAAATGGGTGCATATAGTATTTTACGAAGGTATGTGTTAGAGCACAAACGACTAAGAATTTTAGAAGAATCCCATGAGGGATTAGTAGGAGGGCACTATGAAAGAAAAGCTACCACGCAGAAGGTACTCCATGTAGGATTATGGTGGCCAACGATTCACAGAGACTCGAAAGAATACTATCAGAGATGTGATGTCTGTCAAAGGGTAGGCAAACCCAAAAGAAGGGATGAGATACCGTTACGACTGCAAGTGACATTATAGGAATTTGATAAATGGGAAATAGACTTTGTGGGACCAATTAACCCACCATCCAAAAGAACAGGGGCAATATACATCATCACCGCGACGGAATACCTAACAAGCTAGGCGGAAGTCGCACCAGGAAAAGACTGCAGCACAAAGACAACTACACACTTCTTATTTGAACAAGTAATTACTAGGTTTGGGTGCCCAATATTTTTTATGAGCGACCAAGGCATGCACTTCACAAATAGCACTGTCTGCATGATGCTCGAAGAGTTTGAAGTTCACCACCAGAAAAGTACAATTGATCATCCATGGGAGAATGACACAGTAGAAGCCTTTAACAAAATTCTAGAGAACACACTGGCAAAGATCTATAATGTCAATAGAGATGACTGGGACCTCAAGGTACTAACAATATTATGGGCATATAGGACAACCTGCAAAAATTTGATAGGGCACACACCATTCAAACTAGTCTACGACTAAGAAGCAGTAGTGCCATTAGAACTTTTAATGCCCATTTTACGCGTAACAACCATCACACAAATGACAGGACGACGTGCAATACAGGAAATAATAAATCAACTATTAGCAATGGAGGAAGACCGAATCTTGGCAGGATTCCATCAACAAGTGCAGAAGGCCAGAGACAATGCATGGCATGATCGACATATCAAGAAGAATATTTTCAAGGAGGGAGATCTAGTATTTCTCTATGACAGCAAATCATTCCAGCACCCAAGAAAGCTGAGAATGCATTGCTTAGGACCATACGAGGTAAAATGTGTAACAGACGGTGGAGTTGTAAAGTTAAGAGATTTAGCAGGTGCAGACCTCAGAGGAATGATCAACGGGAGCCGACTGAATTTGTACAAGGACAGTCGACCACCCACCGCGCAGTAACAACAAAAAAAAAAAAGCACGAAGCATGCCAGAGATAGAAAATATACATGACGCTCGAAACATGAATGCAACAAAGGAAAGAGCAACGGTTACATGCTAAAGAAAAACGAATGGGAAATGAAAAGTTGGCAAAAGTAGTATGACAGGACAACACTAAGCAGAATTAAGGCATGGCAAGGACTGATGGAACATCACATTAAACACACCAACTGGAAATGACAAAGTAAGCGTAATGGCAAGTACGAAACTGCCACATATGCATTGAACCCATAGTTATAGTGCATTAATCGCATCATGGAGAAAGCATCCTCGATAAGCTCCATGCACTACTACATATGGGCGGATTATTGCACAAAAATTTTCCATGCTTCCACTAGTTTCATCATTTTTTTAAACAGGGCGGGATTTTCGTGGATATTGCCACGAAATTTTGTCGCAATATCAACAAAAATCTTAATTTAACCTAGTCGGTATTTTTGTCACTATAGCGACGAACGTTCATGGCAATAGAGACAAAATTTATTCCGATCTCAATGGTCAGTGTTAACGGCTAGTTGACTATTTTATGTATATATATGTGACTTTAGGAGACTTTGAGACACAATTGCTATAGTTGCGACACTGTTCTTGGCTTTTGTTTGAGCTGTTTATTTTTTCCATCACCCACCGGTTGAACAAATCCAATTATCAATCTACATAGCTCGAATTTTGAACTTGCAAGGTTATTATGTTATTTTTTATTGATGTACTCATTTAACTTGTAATTTTTTTTTCAAATGTCCAAATTGCATTTAGCTTGTCTTTTCCTTGATAATATATTATAATATGTGTAGTACCATATTTCATGTCTTTGGTTTTTGGATCTAGTTAGTATTTTCTATGGAAAAGGGTATGTGAATTCCATAATATTCTAGGTTTATGGAATCCACATACCCTTTTCCCTTCAATTGTAGCTATAATCTCTCTCTCTTTTCATTGATAAAGATAGGGAATTGCTCTTGAAACTCAACCCTGATCGGTGAAAATATAGTAATTGATTGCTATATTCTCTACTTTAGCAGGGACTAATAAGATACATAAACACTAACCCTAAACTTATGTTAGGTATATATGTCATTATTATATACATAAAACATTTGTACACATATGACCTTATTATAAAGATGTTATCTATGTCGTCATGATGTTGATCCTCTACACATATGATCACCTTATTATAAAGATGTTGACCTTATTATAAAGATGTAGGTCACTATAAATAAACATATAATAATCGAAAGGAGTAGCCAAAATATAAAAAATTGACAAATTAATGTTTGGTATGGTGTAGGTAAGACAATTACTTGTCAGGACAAGGATTTGTCACAATGAATGAAAATGGCAGGAAGCTTGCTTGGTTAAGAGCAACATTAGAGGCGAGGGGCGATGGAAAATGTTATTTCCCTTGCTATGATTGCAAAGGCTTGCAAAATATAAGACTTTTAATAACAACAGCCCAAAAACATTGTAGGGAGAAGGGGCATGCCAAAGGGGGTTATGAATATCGTCCCTTGGTAAGAGGATTCAATATTTAATGTATTTTCTGTAATAATCAGTATGTCATGAATTTTAGTAATATTTCTTATCGGGATTTTTATATTTTCTATACGCACTAACTTTTCTATGTTGTTTTTAAATATATAGACAATGCCCCCAAAGTGTCAGCCTCCAGAGAGTTATTTACCAAGTACTAGCAGAAATACTACTTTACATGGAGATGAACTTCGAGATTAGAATATTGAAGCTGTTGATCAAGTTATTAATGATGATATGGATGGAGATAACATTAGTGATTCAAATAAAGAAGATGAGATACATAGATTGATCCAAGACACATTTTCTCTAATGGATGAGGACAACCAGGATGATAGTCATGATGTTGATCCTCTACTCGAGAAGTCACGTCAACGTCTTTATGAAGGCTCAACAACAAATCTTTTATCTGCTATATTTTTTTGGTGAACCTGAAGGTTTTGAATGGTTATCAAAGACATGTCTCACACAGATACTAAGGTATTTAGATTTTTAATTATTTATGCCTGCATGTTCACAAATACTTAAAAGGTTCAATTTTTTCCTATATTGCTATTGTTTTCTAATTTGTAAATTAGTATATTGGATGATATATTGATGATGAATATTGTTTACATTGACTTATTGTTTAGAATTTCGTAGATTGTTAGGTGATGTTCTATTACTAACGTCAAATATTTTTCCATGCACATATCGAGAAATATCCATGATTATGAAAGAAATTGGAATGGACTATCAGGCTATTGATGCATGTCCTAATGATCATATCATATATTATGGACAATATGCATTAGAAAATGAATTCCCACAATGTCAAATAAGTATATATCGAACCGATAAAGTGTCAAAGAAGGTGTCTCGCAAAGTTCTTTGTTATATTCCGATAATTCCACATTTTCAGTGGTTGTTCAGGTGCCAAAGTATAACATAGTTTATGGATTTCCATGCAAAGAACATAGGTTGAGACGATGTTCTTTGAATGCCTACAGATGGTTCTGCATTGAGCTACATTGAAGAAAAGTGGCCAATTTTTAAAGAAGAACCTCGTAATGTTAGACTTTCGTTGGCAGCTGATGGTGTCAATCCATTTGGAGAGATTCGTTCTGCATACTCAGTGTGGCCTATTTTTGTTATAAACAATAACCTTCCTCCTTGGATTTCGATCAAGAGAGAGCACATAATGTTGGCAATGATTGTTCCAGGTATTTAATTATCTTTTATTTTCTTTAAATCATGACAAAATATTTCATTTCTTTGTTTCATGCATGGTAATTATTTCTTTTATATATCACGACATCTGGATAAGTATAATTAATCATGTAGTAGGTTGAACCAATCAGGTAGGTACCAGGTTAAAGATATGAAAGTTTATATTGAACCTCTCATTGATGAGTTGTTGAAGTTATGGGTTGGCGTCACTATGTATGACATCTCTAGACCAATAGGGCAAAGACGATTTCAATTCCATGGAATACTATCATGGACAATTCATGATGCTCCCGAGTTAACACATTTTTGTGG
>ML781962.1:405669-426778 GCA_009831015.1 Picea engelmannii | reverse complement strand
GTCACCTTGTACCTTGTACTACATTGTACCTCTCAAGTATCCAAACAATCAACCATTTGTATCCATGAGGGTTGCTCCTTGAGAATTGTTAGGAAGGAGTCATCTAGGAAATTTCCACTAACCAACTGCCCTATCTTTGGTTCTAAGAGGTGAGTCCCATGAAGTAGTTGATGTTTGAATTTACAACAAATTAGATAGAAAAGGCCCTCTATAGCCAAAACATATAGGGATGACACCAGAGGGAATCCTTATCTAATTTATTGAAATAGTCCCATTTGTTCATATTTTCTTTTATTAATGAAGAAACAAGCCACTGAATTAGTAAAGCAGGTTTCCACACTAATTTTGAACCTGAGACTAAGTCCTATGAGTTTGAGGTTCATTTTGATAAAGAGAAATTTCCTTAACCAATTAGGGAGATTAAAATCCTTTCTGTAGGATATGGTCAAGACCTATTTAGCAACAAGCACACTCTTGAAAGTGGATAATGCCAAGGTTGGGACCAGAGGTTTGATTGAGACTCCTAGATATTTAAATGATGAATATTCCATGACCATTTAATTTCATATTGAAGGAAAGGTAACATGTTTCATGCATCTATGAAGAGGTATATNTTTAGGTTTTGTATTAGATCCTGATAAAAAAAACATATGTCTGAGAGTTATCTAACTGCCTGGCATTAGTGCCCAGTTGGGAAACCACTTCTTCCAGGTGTCCAAAGTCAAAAGAGGGCTATCGGTGCCCATTTGGGAAACCATCGTTGCCTGCTGTCTAGTTTGTAAGATAAAAATTGGTCTTTGTGGCCACTCAGGGCCAGGTGTCAAATGCAAGAAGGCATACATTCTACTTTTCCACACAGGGCCGAAAAAAGAAAAAAAGAATAAGGAACAGATAACACATGGGGAAGTATTAGTGACCTGGACCAAGACACGGTCCTTCATAGACTTGTGCTACCTTTTCTTTCCATTTTTCTCGATCGGCCATGGCCCTTCTTAGGTCTTGCAGAAAATCCATCACGTTATCCACCCTGTGCCATCTATCATCTTCCCTGGACTGCACTTCACTCATGGCTATTTTTATGTCCTTCAGCTCATGTTTGATGCTGTCAAGAGTGGTCGAGAGATCTGTGTCCCTAAAAATCGAAGGAGAAGGCCGGTGGGAGAGAGGCGAGGAGGAAGAAGAGTTCAGGTGAGGGGAGGAGGACGAAACTGTGGGGGTGGGATGAGGGGGCGATGGGGGAGGAGGCATGTAGCCAATTGAATTACCCATCATATCAAACCATTCCACTCTATAACTGAAGGGGTTTGAAAGTGGGGAGAGGCCAGTTTCAGGGTCGACTTTCGGAATTGACGGAGAAGGGATGACTAAGCGGGTGAGGGGAGGCAGAGAGATTTCTCCCGATGGCTAGGCATCCATGGGAGCCAGAGGAGGGGGAGAATCTGAAGTGCAGTGTGGGGAAAAGGTTGGATAAGGGTTCTGGGTCATGCACAACTGAACTGAAGGAGGAGGTTCCCTGCCCCGGGCTCGATACCAGAATGCAACACGCCTTGATCTACCCTTGAGACGTGGCATGAAGGGAGGGTTTATGCACACCAGAAGCCACCATGATGGAGGGTAAGCACCAGCAAAATCCAAAATTTTCTAAAGAGAAACGCACCAGGTCGAAGGATCATACCTATGAGTGAAATGAGCTTCTGGGAGGTTGCTTCAAAATAAGGGAGCACGAGAGAACTCTGCAAACTGGCGTGGAGGTGACCGATAAGTCTCGTTGTGCAGTGCCATGAAGACTCACATGAGGGAGGTAAGGTGTTGAAGCATGTAGGCTATCGGGTGCACACGTGGGAGGTAAGGTGATGACAGAGAATTTGCCAGTCATCAAGTGCGCAAGTGCTGGGATGTGAGACTGCTACCCATGGACAAGTGGCTCTTTGATGCGAGTATGGATGTGACATGAGATTTCCAACTATGGCCATGTGGCCTGGCTAGGTGGCTCTATGTGGTGTTGCTTCCTTCATGATCGATTAGGCACCCCATCCGGGGTATGGAGAGGTATTTGAGTGGCCATTCTATTAGGTTTCTATCGAGGTGGCTCTTGTATCAGGGAGGACACCTAAGACATTTTTTTACGGGCCTCGATATTTCATCACCCTTTGTCTCCTAGTTATAACAACCTCATTTATACCTTCACTCATCACCATAGTGGATTTCATCACTTCTCATGGTAGGTGTTTGGAAAGCCCTCATCCTTCTCTTTATTCTCTTTTCTTGGTGGGCCCTCAATGATTTAGATGGAAGAGTTTTTAAGAGTTATAGTCTAGGACTATATATAATATATTATATAATATATATTATATATTATATATTATATATATAATATAAAAAACAAAAATTAAAACAACATAAAAAAAAAAAAACGAAACAAAATATCATTACAAACAATTTTTTTTTCAAAACACAGCCTCTGCTCGCGCGCAGAGCTAGAAGCAACTACCACCACCACAATCCCATGGATTTGGAGAGGAGGACGAATTTGGAGCATGGGAGAAGGAGGAGGGCACACACTCACCACCACAGTTCGGCCAGTATCTCACTTGTGCGCAGAGTTGCAAGAAGCTACCACCACCACAGTCCCACGAATTTGGAGAGGAGGATGGATTTGGAGCACGGTTTGGAGAGGAGGATGGATTTGGAGCATGGGAGAAGGAGGAGTGCACATGATTTGCAGAGGAGGAGGGCACACAATTTGCAGAGGCTATGGCATGGTCATTTGCAAAGGAGGGCACACGATTTGCAGAGGAGGAGAGCACATGATTTGTAGAGGCTAGGGCATGGTCATTTGCAGAGGAGGGCACACGGATTTGCAGAGGAGGAGGGCACACAGTTTTGCACCAGAGGAGGGCACACGACCGGAGGAAATGGTTTGACTTCTTTCTCCTATCTCTTGACTTGTTTCCCTTTGATTGTGCCATGAGAAGAAAAAATCCCCATGGGAGTAGTGTAATTTAATAACCATTGAATATAGTCCAAAATGAATATTTGAAGAAAGTGTTGAAGAATTTAGGGATAGGGCAATAAGTAAGAATGAAAAAATAAATCTAGCAGCTCTTCCCCAATTTCATAGAATGATAAGGTCCTAGACACTTTTATCCTTGAATTTGAATCCCTTTGCAACACTTATGAATATAATAATTATCCCCAGCTGAGAATTTTCCCCTCTACTTTGAAGGAAATGTCCCTCAAATGGTTCATAGGTCTAGATATACATAATATTTAGACATTGGAAACTATGAAGAATCTTTTTATAGAGAGATACACTGAATATTGAAAATATGGAGACTCAAGAGATTAACTATTCCAAATGACTTAGAAAGGAAAAACCATTAGAGGACTATGTTAAGATATTTCAATTTGGTTAAAAGAGATCTATTGATTGCTCAATTGACAAAAACACTCCTAATACAATTCTCCCTAATACATGATTCATGGGCCCTAATTGTGCATCCATTATACATGATTCATGGGCCCTAATTGTGTATCCATTATGATCACTGACACAATATTAACAAGGATGATTACAAGATATAATTTCATTCTAACACAATGTAGGGTCCATTCTAACACATGTAGGGTCCAAGGCTAAGTCTCGAGCTAAAAAAGAGGTTAGGGAGGGAAGTAGCTAACCATTTGTGGGGCCTTTAGTGTAGGGAAGACCCCTACTTTTTTTTTCCAAATGATCATTCACTCAATTAATTCTAAAGGGGTCATGGGTGCCCAAAAACAACAAGCCTTAAAAAGAATGAGTGCAATTTACAAACCAAATGTCTTGCTTCTCCAAGAAATTGTGTGTGTTGTCTCTAAAGCTGCAGAATTTTTGTCTTCCTTTCTAAAAGAATGAAAAAAAAATTGGTGGATTTTGAATATCTTTTAGGAGGGTTAGTCTTAAGGTGTAATTCCAATCTAGTTGCAATGTCCTCCAATGTCTTAAATGCAGGTATTGAGATTGAAGTCAGGTCTATAGAATTAGGGAAGGTGTATAAAATTATTAACTTGTACAACCTTTATTATAGTGATAAAAAACCTTTTTAGGAAGGGCTTAGGGATTTGGGGTTTTTTAATGGGGACAACATCATAATTGGAGGGGATCTAAACTTAAATCTAAATAAAAGTATGGGGAAAAGTAATTGGAATATGAAGGTAGGAAACCTAGTTCCCCTTTTAAGTTTAATAATTCGTTGCTATCTGAAGAGGAATTTAGAGGGCTATTCATTAGGGAATGGAATCAATTTGACAAACACAAAGATGATTCAGAAAAATTCACGAATAATTTGAAAAGGGTAAAAGGGTTAGTAGCTGAGTGGTCTCAAATTTATGATTAAAAAAATAAGAAAGAGCTCAAAGAAGTGGAACAAGGCATCAAATGAATTTTTGATAATAACGAGGATGAGGTATTTTGTAAGGAAGAATTTATTTCTCTCAAGGATATTCAAGGAAAGAATAAGGCTTTACCTGACAAGGATAAGACATAGTGGAGGCTCAAAAGTAGAGCTATCTAGCTTTATGAAGGTGACATGAATAGTGAGTTTTTTCATAAGTATGTGAGTTATGGGAGAATTGTGAATACTATTTGGGAGATTAGTAAGCTAGATGGTTCCAGAATCAAATCTTTTAAGGAAATAGTAGAGGCGGGAAAGCAACATTTCAAAAATTTGTTTAAATATATAGAGATGGAAATATTGGTGAAATATGGAAATCATTAGGTTATTTGCCAGGCTTATTGACGAGGAAACGAAGGTAGGTATAGAAGCGCAAGTGGCAAAGGATGGAATAAAATTAGTATTAAACTCCTTAAAAGGATCCAAAAGCCTTGGTATTAAAATCCTTCAAAGGAGCCTTGGTATTAAATTAGTATGAAGAACATTTTGGTTTTTTATACAATAGACAAATCCATGATGTTGTGGGATCAACCCAAGAAGGACCGCATACAAATAAAACCCGGAAACCACCTATTGTTGTCATGAAGTTGGAGCTTGAAAAAGAATATGACAAAGTGAACTAATTATGCCTTAGATTGTTATTGCTCCATCTTAGAATGAATCTACATACAATAGAATGTATTATCGAGTGTCTTTCATCAACTTCCTTTATAGTTCTTATAAATGGTTCTCCCTCTAGTTTTTTAAATTCATATTGAGGCCTATGAAAAAAATGCCCTTTATCTTCTTTTCTTTTTTTATTAGTAGCCAAATGATTAAGTATTGTGATCAAAGATGCTAGGAGAACAAGGTTATTAAAGGGAATAAAAAATTATAATTCATTGGTCATTTCACATCTACTCTTTTTATACGACATAATGACTTTCAGACATGGATATTTAAGGGAAATTATAAGCATTAAGGAGATTTTGGGAATCTATTGTAAAGTTACAAGTATGGATATTAATTTGAGGAAGTCTTCTATGGTGTTCAATGAATTAGCTAAAGAAGAAAGATTCCAAATTGCAAATATTATTCCTATGAATTAGTTGGAGACAAATGCATTGAATGCATTTTATACTAAGGGCACCAACAACCTCAGTCCCTTTCCCTGGTCATGATTTACCATCAATTCAAATATGCCAAGTATACCTAGCCATCCTCAATCGAACATTTAACTTACTAGTTGACAAGAACCTTAAACTCCCATGCTCTTACCGAGCCAATTGTGCCTCCACAACATAATGAAAGCATCATCATGGAAGATAAGCAATCACACCTTATAATTTTTGCATCTAGTATGCTCATTCTTCATCATAGACATATTGGTCGTTAATGATATTCTTATATGTGAACGCTCAACAACCTTTGTCTCGGTAATTTGTTGTTCTAGACAACCTTTGATCTAAGGTTATTCTCATTCATTTCACGTCATCGACCCTATTGGTAAGACATCTTTCTAGCATCAACCACCTTTTAAAATATAGTCCCTCTTCTTCACTATTGGACCTTCCTTCAAACATTGCTCGTTGAGCCTCCTTCCATCTTCGACCATCCAACCTATTTGAACCAAGTCATTAGGTTCTTTTGCATCATTGACCAACATTTGAAATTCACTGCCAATCGAAACTTTCAGTTAATTTTGAATTTTGGCCCCTTTTCAAAGACTAAGTTGATTTGAAACTTCTACCCCTTTTGAGACTTCAACCATTGTTCAAAATTAAGTCCATCAGGACTATTTCCATGTATTTCATCGGTCATTGACCACTTTTTAAACTTTTCCCAACATCCATACTTCGAACTTAACTCCATTGGAAACTTTAAAACATCACCCATCATGAAAATTCAAACTTTGTGCCATTGGCCCTCTTATAAAATTCAAGACATTTATGGACAAGGTCATTAGGCCTCTTCCAATATTTGGACCATGTTTGAACATTAGAGCCAAATTTAACTTCAAACCATTCTTGAACTTTGGGCCATTACAAAATTTTAAGCATTTCTCCAACTTTGGCCCACTTCTAAACTTCAGAGCATTTTGGAATATCGATCTGTTTTTGAATTTAAGCCCCTTGAGCCATTCCGAAACATTGCTCATTGATCAATTTTAAAACTTTAGGCCATTGACACTTTTTTGAACTTCAATCCCTCCTATCACTTTTTAAATTTCATCTAATAACAATACTTTAAACGTAAGCCCCCTAAGCATTCTGAAACAAGGATAATGGGCCACTTTGGTATGGGGGAATTGATCCATTTCAAAAGATTGGGCTTCTTATGAATTTTTTCAAAACTTAATAGGAAGGCCATGATTTCATTACTTGGACCCACAACTTTACGCAAGTTTATGAAACATGCAACTTTATGCAACAATGCAACTTATGCAACTTTACGCAACTTTACGCAACATGCAACATTATGGAACAATGCAACTTACGCAACTTTATGCAACGTGCAACTTTATGCAACAATGCAACTTATGCAACTATGCAACTATATGCAACTTATGCAACTATGCAACTATATGTGACTTATGCAACTATATGCAACTATATGCAACTTATGAATGTGTGACCTATATCCTCCTAATGAAACTTATGAATGCAACTATATCCTCCTAATGGCTCTAAGTTCCTTCTTAGAGGCCTTGAGAGCCAAATATGATTTATAAAACCTGTGAATGGTGCCCATATGGTGTCCTAATAGCCATTATTTCTATTTAAAGCATACCAATGTTGCCCATATTCCTAATTGGAGGCCTTGATCTTGGTCATTAAGCACATAAGGTTCATTTAAATCCTAATTCCCTTTTCTCCTTCCCTTGATGATGGTACAAGCCTAAACTCCCATATGTGAAGTGAAAAAATACTAATGGTGTCCAAATCCCACCTCGAGGCCAAATATCCCTTAAACATTATCTACATGATCATTTAATGGTTAGTTCATAGACCTTGAGGCCAAATGTGTCTTAAATAGTATCTACATGGTTATTTGAGGCCTAGTTCATGGGCCTTGAATTTGAGAACTTTCATTGTGATCTTAATGTTCTTGTTTTCTTCCCCTAGACATGGCACAATCCTACCGTTCTTATTATGAAAAAACTATTAATGGCACCAAAGATCCCACAGTGAGGCTAAAGATTTTTACATATGCCTTGTGTTGTTTTTTGACAACTTTATCATGAAGCTTAATCCTAAGAAGATTTAAATAGGACCTAAAAACCTTATGTTCTTTCCCTAACCATGGACGATACCTAAGTTCCATACATGGTGTGAAAAAATTGTGAATGACACCCATATCCCACCCAAGCACCATAGTCTATTAAATAGGATAGATGTGGTGGTTTGAGGCCTTGGTAAAGGCCAACGAGCCTGCTATCGCACGGTTTGTAGATGCAAGAAAGGCTAAAGGATAGTAGGTCAAATTGGTGAAACAGGAACCTTCCACACCAAATGTCACCACAATGGGGAGGCTCTTTCTATTTAGGGATGCTAGGCCCAGGGGAGATGTACCCGGTAACCTGGGGTTTTGAAAGGGCGAAGGCTAATAGTACAAAGAAAAATTCCCCCCTCACAGATTACCGCCAAACAATAGTCCCGTCTAAACAACCAATAATAGAGTATAACCAAAGAAAAGAGAAGCACCTGCTTGAGACAACACAACAAGGAGACTAATACGTGCAATCTTGGTTAGTACTTCATAAATCAATGACTATCTGATATTCAATGTAAGCAATTTGACAAAAAATATTGACGAAATCAATGTTTTCAAAATGGCAATGATAAATATGTCACTTGTCAATAAATACTAGAACGATATAGCATTCAGTGTAACAAATCAACACTCAATCCAATAAATGCACTTAACTACCATTCAATTGCTTATAAAATGAAACGTTGCTGCATTAAGATGAAATAACCAAGGGTGATGTCAACATTCTAGGTTTAGTAGGTTAGGGTTAGTGTAGTTATGGTTTCAGTTCAAAATAGGTTTGAGAGTGTTTGGCTCCAATTCTACTTCGATGTTGGAGGTCCTAGATCAATGCCTTAGGGTTAATGGAGTCATAGGTGAAGAACGCAAAAGTTGAAGGAGATGAGATTTTAAAGGACTGAAGGGATAAGTTTTGAAGTGTTGCTAAAGTAGGTCTCCAAAATCATAACCCTAGGGGAGAGAGGCTCACTCTGGTGTTGCTAAAACAAGGCGTTGTGCTCTCTCCTCCTTCCCGGCAAATAGCTAGCTCAATGAAAAGCAAAGTCAAGACAAGAGGGTTTAAAGAGGGAGAGTGTTGCTAAGGCACGACTCTTTCATCAAACCCTAAAAGAAAAGGGCCCTAGGTGTAGATAACCTAGGCCTGGGACATCCTCTTCCTCTTGAAGTCAAAAGGTACGACTAGCTCAAGGGAAGAAGAAAAAGGAGTGTAGCTATGTCTAGGCTCTATTCTTCTTCTTCAATGGCTAAAATTTTTTCTATCAGGGGACATGAGACAACGACCTACTTGTGTGTTTGTTCCCTAGGGTTTTGATTCAACAATATTTATAAATAGATGCAAGATATTAAACTACCACCATTCAATCAAGAAGTTTTGCACAAAAATAGTTACAAATCATCAAGAAAATAATCATGCAAACCCTATTGGTAACACCTTCCTTCAAGAAAAACACCATAGAATGCCAAAAATTTCTTCCTTCAAAAAGTGTGCCTTCCTCAAGGTAGCCAATAACCCAAATGGGGTGCAAATTTCAGACCTCGCCAAGTGGTGAGTGAAAGATGATGATAAAATGAGAGTCAAAACCCTCAATGTATAGTGTATCAATGATCTAATTTTACCTTTTAGGTCATGAAAAAGTCGACAAGGCCATAACGTAAAAATCATACTGTTTTTACATTAAATGTTCATTTTAAAACCCTAATTGAGAAAAAGGTGAGATGTCACCCCTTCTAAGGGAGATGTTAGCCCCTTTTTTAGGGCAAATGTAGCAATAAAGAGGAGAACGTTAACCCTCTTTGGGCCTCTTCATCATGCGAGATGTGAAAACTGTCCTATCAAGCTGCTAGACACTCAAGATGACATCATGAGACCATAGGTGACGTCCTGGGCCATCCAGGGAAAACGTTTCACTGGAAGTGGGTCAATCCCCCTAGGCCAGGCGCTTCTAAGGTGCCTCTGATGGAACGTCCTCTTCTTCTCTGGTGCAAAACCCTGATCAACCACCATCATGTCTTTGCCCCCTGATGGGGTTTGAGCATCCATCTGGTGGGCTCTTCAGCCCCATGGAGGTCCGAACTGATCATCTCCCCATGTGTACCGGTCCAAATGGTACATGTCCATCGGGCATGGTCCTGCACATCAAAATCTATGCCCTCCATGGGCTCATCAGTCACAGGGATCATAGCAATGTCAATCACATTTCATCATCAATATTATTAAACATATGCAAAAAACCCCTAATATATCAGTCAGTAGCTCAAAGACATTGCAAAGACCTGCAATACAAGATTGGAGAAAAAGGCAAGATGTCCTATTGGGCTAGTATCCACAAGAAAAGGAAAGTTTCCAGGAGGATTTCATCCAAGCCATGTAAGTGAGGTGATGTGGCTAGGGGATGTCGAGACATGTGGGTGTAGTGAGAGCCAAGGATGCATAATGTTATCTGTGGGTGCCTTTGTAGCAGGCGAGCTGTACCTATCATGGATGCATTTTTCCATGCCCGTTCTTGCCTTTATTCTTTTATTTGCTTTTTCTTCTTTTTTTTCTTTTTATTCAAGAGCTAACCAGAGGACACTGCCTTGGCATGGTGACCAGAGATGACACTGTTACCCACAAGTACTTTCACAGAGATGAGAAGGATGGCTCGTGATGAGACCCCCCTTTCCCTTGGACATGCAACCAAAGATCACTGCCCTAGCATGGTAACCAGATGGTGGCAATGTCATATTGTTAGGTACCCATGGACCTAATAGGTTGGCTCGTGATGAGACCCCCTATCCTCTGACTAGGTATTGTTTTGTTATTTTCTGGGTCCCTCTTGTTTCTTGTTGAGAGGCACTTTACTGTCTTCTTGGGGATCCCTGGGTGAAGCATCTCGAGGTTTTATTTCTAGGCTTTTGTATTTTACCAGTTGCTTTTACCTTATGGGCCTTTAGCTCCTTCTTCCCACGAGATAAGGTGTAATCCTACAAAAAGGTCAACCCAATTCCCGAACAAGGGGAATGGGATAGATGAGCAGGGGATAATATGAAACAGTGGTGCTATGATAGAAGCAGACGATGACTTTTCAGAAATTCCCCCAGTGTAAAACCAAGACCTATGGGCACAGGCTTGCTAGGGCACCCTGTCAATGTCCCCAAGCATGGTCAAGTGGGCTAATGTAAGATCTAAGCAGTTGTTAGAGATAAAAGAATCAGATGCATATATTTAAAGGTTTCAATGATCAAAAGTGACACATACCATGATACCTGGATCAATTACCTCATGGAGCAAGAACCTCTTCTGATACAATACCAAGTCGATGGTGATGGATGCTGATGCTGCTAACAAGACAAAGATGATGGAAGAAGTAAAGGATGGGCCCTTCGGGCCATGCTCAGGTCAATCCTACTATCGGTACTCCATGTCTAGGACCTATGGGCCTAGAGAAATGATCTCCTAGTTATCCCTAAAAAATGGGGATAACATCTGGCTCCAACTCGGGTACATGTGCTCACCGTAGAGCGCATGAGAACCTCAACATCTTTGGCATAACTTGCAAACCTGCTCAATTTTGATAGGGACATCAGTAACAAAAATGGGGCGGTAATGCCACCCCAACATACATATAGATACATAAATAAATAAATCATAAATGCAGATATAAAGTGAAGTACTTACCTGTACTTACCTGTTGGCTGGATGTTGGTGTAGTCAAACAACTAGTGAAGCCAATCCAACAACGTCCCACGGTACCTTCCTTTGTAGTTCATCATAAACCAAAATAGTGATAAGTGAAGCACAAAAATAACATGGGTTAGAACATGTATCAGATCATCGAGAATCACAAAGTCTAACTCATGGAGGTGGGTGGGAAGGATAAAATTATGACAAGTCAATCTTGGAGGAAAGTACTCAACCCACTTAAGGAAAGGGTCATGAAAAGTCCAAGGTTCAGAACACTGACTCAAAGGATCGACAAACTGACTACCTAGGACGTTCTCATACTCTGAGGTCTAGGAAGGGATTGACAAAGATGTATCAGATGACTGGCAAATCCTCAAGGGAAGATTGAAAATCTGAGATGATAGACTGAAATCTGTAGTTTTCAACCAAACCTTGGATTCTCAGGTTTGCTTCAGAGGAAACTCAAAGAAGAAGCCACAATTCCCAACTACACCTTTAATGAAATAGCAGGGTAAAGTAATAACAGGTAGCTCAAGAAAAAGGTCACAAGAATCCTTCTTTAGGCAAACAATGTTCTTACTCCCATAAAAAACCGAGCACAATGGTGGTTGATAATCTTCTACATAGAATGAATCCAAGTGCTCAAAGGAATACTCTTCAAAACACTCAAGGTAAGACCGAAAATCATTAGGAAAACATGGTACTAGGTCAACCTTGGGCGTTTGGGGAGCATCAGTAAATATATCATCTCCCTGTTTCCACTGGTCAAAATCAAAGATAATCTGTCATGATAACTGTAAAGGCAACAGTTGGGAATGATTCTCAATACCATGAATGGGGTCCATACCAAAACTGATTACATCCCATTTATGTCTTCCAACATGTATGAACCCATAAATATCAACTATGTCAGTATTAGTATCATAGCATGGAGGATTGAAACCACTCATATGCTCATCCATCTCCTCCTCTAAATCCCGAGGTAGAAAATTATCAAAATTTTGGGGAGGAGGATAACTTACTCTTTCTTCTTGTGCAGGAGTTTCGAGGACTTTGGTGTTTCCAACATGCATTATTGTTTCATCCTCATGGATTGCCCCTTTGTCTTCAAGAGTACAACAAGGAATATTTACTTCATTCAGGGATTCCATTTCTCCTTCAATCTCTAAATCAAGGAACAAAGTATCATCAAAATCCTGAAAAGGGAAGAAACTAACCTCGTTGTCTTGCTATTGTGTAGGTGAAAAAAGCTTGTGGACTGCTTCATCAGGAGGAGGAGCACATGTTGATTTTTTATTGTCTTGTTCATGTTTCAGCTCCTCTGCAATTCTTCAATTCTTGTAGTACTATGGTCCTGTAGATAATATTACTCAATCTATTCTCTAAAACTCCTCCAATTTTCACTCCTTGAATCCTCCCCAAAAAGAGGTTATAGAAAGAATGGTAGACTTTATTCAATTCTAGTCCAGTCAGAAGACCGAACTCGTACAGCATGCTCTGCTCTCAATATTTAACATCTGATTCTGAAACTCATACACAAAAAAAGAAAGTCTGTACTATTTCCAATGGAAGTGATCCCACTTCATTTGGTTTCTGTATGAAGAAGTTATGACTGTTTTACCTGGAACACCTTTTTATTTACTAGCTTCAGGACTGGTCACAAACCCTATCTTCCACATAGTGTATCTCCATAATTATAGCGAATCAAGAGACGGAATTTTTAACATAGGTACTCTGATATGTCTTCTCAATACCATAGAGATTTCACCATCTGGATCGTTCTAGAAAAAAATTTATATAAAAAATGGTAAGATGACCTGAAAATAACATACCTCAAAACACATCACCAAAAGGCTTCATCCTCCCTTGAAATCCGACCTTCTTTTCTTCTTATTTCCTTTGAAATTCGACTTGTATCAAATGAATGTATAATGATGTTTATGTATACCATTTATGTCACTTCCTTTTAACATTAGGGCCAACCTGACACTTTCTTATTTTGTAATTCTTTTCTTTAATTATCTTCAGGGCCTACATGTACTTCCTTCTTCAATTCACTTTGTTATCTTCAAAAATTCATTTCTCCTCAACCATGAGGATCCAGGTGACGTGACACATACGACTGGAAACAACATGA
Source organism: Picea engelmannii (assembly GCA_009831015.1). Lineage (NCBI taxonomy): Eukaryota > Viridiplantae > Streptophyta > Pinopsida > Pinales > Pinaceae > Picea > Picea engelmannii. The sequence goes on along the minus strand of ML781962.1, from coordinate 413,295 downwards.
TGTATACTATCCATTCATGGGTGTTGTATATGCATGTGCATTGTCCTTCATGTCCAAATACCTTTATCAATCTTGCGGTCCAAAACCCATGACTAGGGTTGACATCAATGAAAACAACCAATCTTCCAACAAAACCCTCAAATCTGTTTCGGAAGTTCCAAATAGTCTCATTTTTAGCTTATTTTGCGTACTGGAGTATTTTTAGCAATGTTTGGATCTCTTCCAATTTTATGCCCCATTCTTTGAGAAAGACTTCTTCTAGCTGGTTCATGGAGTTGATGCTAGCATCGGGAAGATCATCATACCATTTTTTATCATTCACATGAAGAGTGGTGGGAAAAATTTTCATCACTGTATCTTCGGCATCATCATCGAAAAGATGGAGTCCAAAATAAGACTAAAAATCATTCATATGAAAGTCAACACTTTCCCCATTGCTACCAGTGAATCTAGGAAGCCATCTTCCTTCTATCGGGGGCATTTGTTGTGGGTATCCTGGGATTTTGCTCATGTCTAAAGGCTTGTAATTCCCAGGATCCCATTGTGAAGTCATTGTTGGCTTCATCATCAGTGGAGTCGCCAGATAGTTTTCTTGAAACTATCAAAGAAATAGGGAGAAAACCCTAGTCGAGTCACTAGGTAAGCTTGTAAGATAAGGCTCTGAGGCAAGGCTTACCGAAAAGATTTGTCATCTGAGGAGAATTGACTCAGTGTTCCCCAGCAACGACACCAAAATGTTATCGCACGGTTTGTAGATGCAATAAAGGATAAAGGATAGTAGGTCAAACTGGCGAAACACAAACCTTCCCCACCCAATGTCACCACAATGGGGAACCTCTTTCTATTTAGGGAGGCTAGGACCAGGGGAGACGTCCCCGGTAACCTGGGGTTTTGAAACGGCCAAGGCTAATAGTACAAAGACAAATTTCCCCCTCACAAATTACTGCCAATCAGATAGTCCCGTCTAAACAGTAAATAATAGAGTATAACCAAAGAAAAGAGAATCACCTGCTTGAGACAACAGAACAAGGAGACTAATACGTGCAATCTTGGTTAGTACTTCATAAATCAATGACTAGCTGATATTCAATGTAAGCAATTTGACAGTAAATATTGACGAAATCAATGTTTGCAAAATGGAAATGATAAATATGTCACTTGTCAATAAATACTGGAACGATATAGCATTCAATGTAACAAGTCAACACTCAATCCAATAAATGTGCTTAACTACCATTCAATTGCTTATAAAATGAAACGTTGCTGCATTAAGATGAAATGACCAAGGGTGGCGTTATCATTCTAGGGTTAGTATGTTAGGGTTAGTGTACTTAGGGTTTCAGTTCAAAAGAGGTTTGAGAGTGTTTGGATCCAATTCTACTTCAACGCTGGAGGTCCTAGATCAGTGCCTTAGGGTTAATGGAGTCATAGGTGAAGAACGCAAAAGTTGAAGGAGATGAGATTTTAAAGGACTAGAGGGATAAGTTTTGAAGTGTTGCTAAAGCAGGGCTCCAAAATCATAACCCTAGGGGAGAGAGGCTCACTCTGGTGTTGCTAAAGCAAGGCATCGTGCTCTCTCCTCCTTCCCGACAAATAGCTAGCTCAATGAAAAGCAAAGTCAAGAGAAGAGGGTTTAAAGAGGGAGAGTGTTGCTAAGGCAAGGCTCTTTCATCAAACCCTAAAAGAAAAGGGCCTTAGGTGTAGATAACCTAGGCCTAGGACGTCCTCTTCCTTTTGAAGTCAAAAGGTACAACTAGCTTAAGGGAAGAAGAAAAAGGAGTGTAGCTATGGCTAGGCTCTCTTCTTCTTCTTCAATGGCTAAAAGTTTTTCTATCATGGAACATGAGACAATGACCTACTTGTGTGTTTGTCCCCTAGGGTTTTGGTTCAGCAATATTTATAAATAGATGCAAGAAATTAAACTACCACCATTCAATCAAGAAGTTTTGTAGAAAAATAGTTACAAATCATCAAGAAAATAATCATGCAAACCCTAGTTGTTACACCTTCCTTCAATAAAAACACCATAGAATGCCAAAAATCTCTTCCTTCAAAAAGTGTGCCTTCCTCAAATCAACCAATAACCCAAATGGGGCACAAATTTCAGACCTCACCAAGTGGTGAGTGAAAGATGATGATAAAATGAGAGTCAAAACCCTCAATATATAGTGTATCAATGATCTAATTTTACCTTTTAGGTCATGAAAAGGCCGACAAGGCCATAATGTCAAAATCATAGTGTTTTTACATTAAATTTTCATTTTAAATCCCTAATTGAGAAAAAGGTGAGACGTCACCCCTTCTAAGGGAGATGTTAGCCCCTTTTTTAGGTCAAATGTAGCAATAAAGAGAAAAACGTTAACCCTCTTTGGGACTCTTCATCATGCCACATGTGCCAACTATCCTATCAAACTGCCACACACTCAAGATGACATCATGAGCCCATAGGTGACGTCCTGGGCCATCCAGGGAAAACGTTTCAATGGAAGTGGGTCAATCCCCCTAGGTCGGGCTTTGCCAAGGTGCCTCTGATGGAACGTCCTCTTCTTCTCCGGTGAAAAACCCTGATCAACCACCATCTTGTCTCTGCCCCCTGATGGGGTTTGAGCATCCATCTGGTGGGATCTTCAGCCCCATGGAGGTCCGAATTGATCATCTCCCCATGTGTACCGGTCCAAATGGTACCTGTCCATCGGGAATGGTCCTGCACATCAAAAGCTACGCCCTCCATGGGCTCATCAGTCACAGGGATCATAGAAATGTCAATCACATTTTGATCCAGATTTTATGAGCAGAACGAAATGAATACAGATTATTAACAGGTTCTTAACAAAAAATAACAGAGATACAGTAAAACTGGTTTTCTATTCAATAACGAAATAAGATGAAACTGTAAAATGCAGCGGAAACAAGCTTGCTGGAATGGTGGCGGCTTATCTCTAAGAAGAGATGTGACGGCAGCGCGCATTCACAAGAAGAAGGTTACAATGAGGCTCTGAAGGAATTTTTACAATAAGAAAGAATTACCAAAACCCTAGACATCCAAAAACCTAACCCTAGGAGATGAAACGCCAAAAGTCATGTGGGCCCCGTTTGGGTAAGCTAGTACATCAACTCTCAGGGGTCGTAACTTTTGCATACGATCTCTGTTTTAGGCGTTTGATAGCTCGTTGGAAAGGTATCACCGAGGAGATTCATTTTGGGGGCTCAATGATGCTATTGGATATCATTGAGGAGATATATACCAGAAAACCTTCATTTAGGCCCTCAAAATGGCCCCAGAAGTAAAAACTGCTAAAAATAGTAAATTGCCAAAAATGTTAGAAAACTGTTTTGAGCCAGTTGGAAAAGGTGGGTGGCCACCGATATCCATATGGATCAATCCTCCCTCCTTAGGAAGCAATGGTCTCCATTGCGTTGAGGTCCCCCATTAGATGAGGAAATTTTTGTTGAATTTGGCCCTGGGTGAGACACTTGCCTTGGTGCAAGAGTTGCCCTGCTTTGATGACTCGATAAAGCTGGATCCTTTGTTGTCGAGTGCCCTTGATCTGTTTTTCCACAATCTGATTATTGGATGCCTGTTGTATGCAGTCAGGGTTGAGCTCTGTTGGTGTCAGCTATTCTGCTACTTTTGAGGTGTCCAATAATGGTGGGAAATAAGGGCAAAGGAGATCCACGTTGAACACTGGGTACAGACTAAGGAAAGGAGGAATGCATTATCCCCCACAGCCTTGGTGATAGTGTATGGTCCATAACGGAGTGGGTGAAGCTTCCGATGGGGTCCTGTAAGGCATTCTTTCTGCAAGTGCAACCAAACTTTGTCGCCCACCTGAAACTTATGTGGCACCCGATGTTGATCATGGCACTGTTTGTACTTGTCATTGGACTTCTGTAGGATATATTGAACCTATTGGTGGATGTGATGGATCTGCTCAATGAACCGGGTGTCTTTGTCAGCTTCAGTTGGAGCAGGAGATGAGTCAGTCGGGGTGACCGCAAGGGGAAGTGAAACATCTATGGGACCCAATGGTTGGAATCCCAATCCCACTTGAAAGGGGTTGTGGCCGGTTGATCTATGCAAGGCTTGGTTGTAGATATGCTAGACATAAGGAAGGCTCTCATCCCATGTGCGAGCATTCTTTGAATTATACATGCGAAGGATATGCATAATCATTCAATTTATAGCCTCAGTTTGGCCATCTGTCTGGGGGTGGAAGGCCGTGGATTTGGTGAGCTTGGTGTCCAACAGTGACCAGAGGCTCGACCAGAATGTGTTGAGAAATAGACCATCCCGATATGAGACAATGGTTTGTGGGATTCCAAAATGTACCCAGACTCATTCAAATAAGAGCTTGGCAGTGGCCTCTGCTGTGATGCTCTTCTTCCAGGCAACCAGAATCACCATCTTAGAAAAGTGATCAACAACCACAAAAACATAGTCATTTCCCCGCTTGGTGGATGGGAGGCTCGACATGTAGTCCATTGAGATGGATTCCCAGGGCCTGTCAAGAGTAGGAAGAGGGGTGTACAAGCCCTATTTCTTAGTGGTCGATTTGGCAATAGCGCAGGCAATGCAGGAAATGATATACTTGCCAACCTCCTATCGAAGTTTCGACCAGTAGAAATGTTTCTGTAGCATCGACACTGTCTTTTCGACGCCGAAGTGTCCTGCCACTCGACTGTAGTGGGCTTCCCAGATCAGCTTCACTCACTCGCTTGATGGAACACAGATATGTCCCAGATGACACAACAACCCATCCCGAAGATGGAAATTATCGACAACTGCATTTGCACCCAACATTTGGTAGGTGGTGGCAAAGTGAGGGTCTGTCTCATAGAGTTGGGGCCATCCAGATGTCTCATGGCTGCAAGAGTCTAGCACCATGGTGAGTGCCGTGACTGGTGGTCTTCTGAGGCAATCAACAACGTGATTGGTGCTTCCTGTTTTATACTTGATGTTGAGGTGGAATTGTTGCAAGTATGTGGACCAATTTTGATGGCGGTAATTTTGCAGTTTTCCCTATGTCTGCGTGAACTGCAGTGGCTTATGATCAGTGTGGATGACTGTCTCCTTCCCAAGAATGTAATGTCTCCACTGGCGACATGCTTGCACAATGGAGTACATTTCTTTATCGTAAGTAGGGTACTTACGGACAACATCTGACAGTGTCTCACTATGATAGGCCACGGGGTGGCCGTGCTAAGTGAGAATGACACCCACGACATAGTCTGAAGCATCTGTCTCAATCTCAAAGGGATGTTGCAGGTCTGGTAGTGAAAGTACTGGGGCTGAGCACAAGCACTACTTCAAATCATCAAACGCTTGTTGTTGGGACCGCCCCCACACAAATTTCACCTTACCACCACCCCTGTTTATTTGGCTGAGGGCACATGCAATATGGGAGAAACCCAACATGAACCTGCGGTAGAAATTAGCAAGTCCCAAGAAGCTACGAAGCTCAGTGAGTGTTGTTGGGGCTGGCCAGTCATGGATGACTTGGATCTTGGCTGGATCCACATGTATGCCATGCTAATCAATGATGTAGCCCAAGTAATGGACCCTATCCATGTCGAAGGAGCATTTTTCCAGGTTGGCGTATAGCTTGTGCTACCACAGGGTGTGCAGAACTTGTTGAATATGCTGCAAGTGTTCGTCCCAAGTCTTGCTGTAAATTAGAATGTCATCCAGATACACCACTACAAAAGTATTGGTGAATGGTCGCAGGATATCGTCCATCATCCTCATGAAAGTGGTTGGAGCATTTGTCAAACCAAACGGCATGACCAACCATTCAAAAAGTCCTTCCTTTGACTTGAAGGAGGTCTTCCATACATCTGTCTGTTCTATCAGGACCTGGTGGTAGCCAGACATCAGATCAATCTTACTGAAGTATTTGGCCCCCGTGAGTTGATCAAGGAGGTCATTGATTCGGGGAATCGGGTACCGGTTTCTGATAGTGATTTTATTCAGAGCCCGATAATCAATACAGATTCGCCAGGTTCCATCTTTCTTCTATACCAGTATGATTGGGCTCCCGCAAGGTGATGAGATAGGGTGTATGTGCTCCTTGTGGAGCATTTCTTGGATCTGTCTCTTGATCTCCTCATTCTCTAACAAAGAGCGATGATAGACTGGCCCATTGGGTAGTGGTGCGCCAGGGGTTAGATCGATGGGGTTCTTGACCTGGCAGTGCAGAGGTACCCTTGTAGGTGAGGAGAATATATCCGAGTATTCTTCCACGACCTTATCTACTTGCTTCTACTGTGTGGAGAGGTCGGCCGCAGAGACGCTGGATGTGGCTGCGATCTTTCTCTTATTCTGAGAGCGAATCACAAAGAAGACAAACTTCCCCATCTGAGAGATGACCTTCCTGCATTTCTTAGCAGAGATCAAGGAAATAGCACTAGGTGGGACTGCCTCGGGTATCCTGTACAATTTCCTGTTCCAAGTAATAATAACACTATGAGGCCTAGACTCATATATAGCATGACATTTCCATAAATAAGGTTGGCCCAAAAGAACATCACAAACTTCAAGAGGAGCAACATCACACAATACCTCGTCTTTGAAGGGCTTGATGCCATACGACAGTCGACACTGTTGACCGACGCGAAGATTGCTTCCTTGGCGGAGCCATCCAATGGTGTAGGGTTGTGGGTGTGGCATTGTTGGCAGGGCCAGCCACTTGATGACCTATGCTGAGATGAGGTTCTTCTGGCTACCGCTGTCAACGATGAAGTCCAGCAAGGTGCCTTTTACCCACATCTATGAATGGAAGAGGTGCTCTCCTTCTTCTGGCTCGTCTGGTTCACCAGGTTGGATCTTGGTGGTAGCAACAGTGGCACTGGGTTTCGCGTCAATGATCCATCTTCCCCTTTCTAGTTCTGTCTCAGAGTCAGAATTTGCATCTGATTCAAAGGCTTTCACTTTGGCCACCAGCGACTGCTTTGAGCGACAGCCGACAGTGTTATGCCAAGGGCTCTTATTGAAGTCACACCACTTCCTGGTATCTTTCTTTGTCTTTCCAGTGTCCTTCTTTGCTTACGGCTTGTACTGGTTGTCTTGATACTGTCCATATTTGCTCTATCCTTTGTTTAGTGGGTTGGGGCCGCCCTTTCCTGGCTTTTGTTGTGAGGGGTTCCCAGGCCCAAATTGCTGCGTCTTTTGTTTGAGCTTCTGCTCGATTTTGATGGCATATCGGTAGGTCGTGCCCAAGGATCAGATGTCTAAAAATTCCATTTCGGTATGCATGTATCTATGTAGAGAACCATGATACTTGAGCACCAGATGTCGCTCTGAATCTTTGATACCCATCTTGGTGCGCAAGGTATGGAAGATATTTGTGAAATCTAGCACTGCTTGGTCTCTTTCTTGCCGCAGTGTGGTCCATTTGGTATACAGGTCGTCATAACTTCTAATAGGGTAGTATTGTTCCTTAATAGCATCCCTTAAGGATTCCCAGGTGGCCATGACTAAAAATAGTGAGGTTTCCTCTGTTTCCTTTTTCTCACAGAAAGTTTCCCACCAATCTTTGACATGGGGAACGACTTTGAGGAGTGCAAAAGTAATCTTTTCTCTATTCGAAAATTTATGAACAGAAAAATACCCTTCTAGTAGATTCAACC